>VZRL01000934.1:352198-615058 GCA_013397895.1 Origma solitaria | reverse complement strand
TTTTTTTTTTTTAATGAAATTTCTCAATGGGATAAAAAATTAGGCCCTTAGTCCTTAGATTCCAAAAGGAAAACCAAGATCTTCCCTTAAAGAGGTCTTAGCATGGTCTGCTGGCTTGATGAGTAGTTTTATTATATTGATCAGGAAAGGATGGAAAGAAGAGTGTGTTGGCAAGAAATATAGTAAACCTTGCTCAGGTGTATGTGTTTAGGTATGTAATTTCTGTGGATAAAGGTGAAAGCAATGGCAAAATATCCACTCACTTAAATGGAAGTGTGTTGGGACTTGAGAGACCATCTAGAGGACAGTGGTCAAAGTCTGTACTTGCTGGAGGAAATAATTCTGTCTGAAACTACCTGATTATAATTAAGGAAGAAAATTATCCACTTCCTCAAAACAACTATTTTTCTAGTTGGTTTTTTTTGTTTGTTTTGTTTTTTGTTGTTTTTTTTTTTTAAATAAAAGAAACAAAACAAGTTTCATCTTTTGGTACAGTATATTTTTGTAAAAAAACCCAATCCCAAGCACGATGTCAGAGTAGTAGTAGTAATAGCAGTAGCAATAGTAATAATACTTTCACAGCTATTAAAATACTGCTATGGAAAGCAAACCCCCTCAGTCGTTGACCATCAATTATCAGTGATTTGTGCTGTCGAGAAGTTGTGCCGTCGATGCCCTCTAGATGGCATCCTTTGCCACTCCAGCTTTCCATCTACCACTTCCCTCTTGGACAGGATGGCAAAACAACTCGTGACAAAACTGCTCCTTATGTGTTTTACGTGTGCTCCGTTCAGAATGCCCTCTCATCCCCCATTTGTAGTGTGGGCAGCACATGTCTTTGTATCTTGGCTTCAGTGAACAGGAGGTTTTGCTTCTGGTTACATATTAGCAAGTAAGAGACATTTTGTTTCCATGTGTAAGAACCAGATTAAAAAAACCCTAAAAATCCAGAGCCTGCCCTTGATCCACTGCACTTAATAGGCACACCAAGGTGTCTGAAGGTGCTGGTCTGAGGAAGGGGGTGGCATAGGGTAGGAACAAGCAGGTGTGAGAAGGTGAAATAATTCCTTTTGACAACAGCACCAGCCCTTATGCAAATGTAAACTGATTGTGAAACTATCACACAATTTATGCAGCTGCATTAGGTCCCAATGAGATCAATGTTTAACACCTACACTGCTTCTGATGGCCCAGCCAAAGCTGCACACTGTTGGTCATCACACCTGCTGTCTCTTCTCTCTGGCTCATGCCTGGTTAATATTTGGTGTCTGAATGCAATTCAAATTGTTTGATCTTGAATCACTATTTGCAAAAAGTGGTAATGGAATTATTATCCATCGTGGGTGGGTTAACTGAGTAAATAGGAGCCTAGGAGCTTCTATGGTTCTGAACATCACTAATATAAAAGGATCAAATTGCATACCTGTGCGTCATGGAGCCGGGATTTAAACAAAAGTCATTGACCTTGCAGAAGGTAATTTTACAGCATTTTCTATGCAAACTTTTTCTGATATTCTGAAAACAGTTTAAGGACTAATTTATAAATATTTAGTTCAGCTAGAACTACTGGATACCCTCAGTATTTGGTGTTCAGTTAAGCTAGGCCTGGGGATGGATAATTGTCCTCTAATTCCCTGTTTCCAGTCATAATATGAGTCTTGTCTTCACCATCACCACCATTTCTCTAACAGTTGCTTTCCTTGCAGGTTCTGTGCTGGAAATGACTGTGGTGGTAATTATACTTTTACAAATTCCTTTTTCCAGGGGAGGCCAGAGTCATGGCAACATTTTGTAGAGAGAAAAAATGATCACTGTCACACAATTAACTCCAAATAACTCTCCTCTGCTCCCTAACACTGTTCAAGATATTGAGCTATATATTTTGACAGAAACCTATTTCTGGTTTTACAGTTTTAGTCAAGAATGGCTTTTTAACGAAACTCTGCAAGGGCCTCAGTACATTTATAGTGAAACTTCTTAACTAATGAAGAAGAGATCAAAACCCCCAAGGCTTTCTTCAGCCTTGAGGTTGAAGCACCATGTCTAAAGCTTGCCTCGGTGTAGTCAGGAAATTGGAATTGGACTTCAGCCAAGTTTGGGCCCATTTTGTTTTACCAAGCGCCTTTTCAGCTTGCTTGGAATGCTGTCATCAGATACTGCGCTGCCAACCTCAGCCTGGTGCAACTTTACAGAATTTCCCTTTTGTGGTGCTCTCTTCATGTCCCAAGATCATGGTGCTCTGTTATCACGTGGCAATGTGTGAGTGATTCTGTGATTTCAGGTACCTTTGTTTTACCTAACACTCCCAGCTCCCATGCTTGTGGGAATATTTGTCTGTCTTTCTTAGTAAGAAGAAGGGAATATCAATGTTTCCTGACTGAAAAAAAGCCCTATCACTAAACTGACCCTTCCCAACATAACAGCTACATACAAACTCAAAGGTGGCTTGGGAGTACTCTGGAGTCACAGAAGTCAGAAGCTAACTAAGGACAACAGTCATAATTTTTTAATCTCATGACTCTTTTTTCCAAATGATGTTGTGATTTTTGTAAGTTGGTCTGTGAATTTTTAGCACTTGAGATTACTGGTACTCATATTTTTTGCTTATTCACCTCTTATCAGGTAAACACCCAATCAGAGAAGAAATGACACCATTTCTTTTTACTGCTTCATCTTCTGCAATGACTCTTAATGCCCTGTAATTATGGGCAGCTGTTGCATGGAAGATGTATAATCCTTATATATAAGGATTCCTTCCATATATATAGACCTGAGACGTTATGGAATGGTTCTTCACAATCTGTACATATCTTTGTATATTAGACAATAAACCACAACATGCTTTGTTCCTCAGATTTTTATTTTTTAATCTCTAGAAATAAAATAGCTTCCCTGGGCTTACAGTGGAGCTGGTGGCAGGATTTTTTTTTTTGTTAAAGTTACTTACCATTTCCAGTTTTAATATCTTATTTTTAGTTGTTTAGAAATTTCCCAGGTTTTGTCTGCTCAAGCAGGTATTTTCCATGCAGAATTTGCATCATGTTGAATTGCTTTGCAAAATTCAACTAAAGCAGTCTATCTGCTTCTGGGAATTTTAGGGGAAAGAAGATACTTTTATAATAATATTGGGTGTTTCACATCCATGTGGTTGAAATAATTTTGCACCTTCCATCCTTTGGCTCAAGGAACTGATGGTTGGCAGGTGATCAGATGCTGGATATGACAAGGGGAGACAGCTAGGACTCCCTTTCTGCATGGTGCTGGTTTGGATATGGGTGCAATGCAGATAGACTGCAAGCACAGGAACAGAAGGGACTAAAGACAGTAAAACTGTGGCATTTCAAGCTCATCTTTCTGTGCATGTTCACCGTGACACATTTTAGGTTATTGCCTTGAATTTTTTCTTCCACTTCTTGCCTGTTTAAAGGGGGAAAAAAGATTATCAACAGCCTGAACTGCTAACTGCAGAGGGATTGTGCTAACAGTTTGCTTTCATTGGAGAAGTTCTGGAATGCCAGAGTAATTGCCTTCAAGTGCACGCAATACACATCTTGTGTAGATCCTTGCACCTGTTTCATGCTTGTCAGTGATCCATCACTTCTTTTCCTTATAGGTTCAGGGAATGCGTTGAAGTGTGAGATGCGATCCTGCTGCGTATCCGAGCCTTGTCTAGCTAGGTGCTACTTACAGAGCTGGGGAGGGTTTTGAGGGTGCCTGCCAAATTGCATCTGCTAGAGCAGGAGAACTAAGTTAATCAGATGATTAAAATTAAAGGAATGGATCTAATTCTGCAAAGAAATGCTGCCTGGATTGTAGGTAATTTCTGCCTTTTGGCTTCATATCTCTGGCACACCTTGTGGACTGTGTTAAGCTGTGGAAGAAAGAAAGGGATCCCTGCACCTGGAAATGCACAGGTAGTGGTTATACTTTTAATAAGTTAGATATATTTCACTGCTCAGTGTCAGTATGTTTAAGTGGATGAATGCTGCTTGTGTTTGGATGTAGCCAGTTAAACCTATTTTTTTTTTCATGGAGCGGCATTTATTTTTCTGTTTCATACTGGCAGTGTCTAGGTCTACCCGGCAGTAAATCCTAGGCAGATGATGTGCTTTTCAGGAAGGTGCATCTCTTCTCTCGCAGCTGGAGGGCTTTGTCTTGCCATTAAAACATCCTCTAGTGACCTCTACTGGGTGCAGTACAAGGGAGTGCCTCAAGGTTACCGTCCGTGGCCACGGTGGGAGCAAGGTTGCCTGCCCTTCTTGCTGTGGGACTCAGAGAGTCCTAGTAAGACCCTTATTTTCCTGTTGTTGTCAAGTGAGTGTAGCGTTATCTCCCCAAAGAATTAGCATCACTAGTTATTAATCGTGTTGCAAAGATAGTATGCATGTTTGCTGTGATTTTCCAGAAAGTAATGCAGTGATGACCCGCCATGTGGTAGCTCAAGAGTTTTTAGAATAATTCTTAACAGGACATTTTCCTTAAACAAAACAAAAACAAAAAAACCCAAAAAACCAAAAAAACCAAAAAAAAAAGAGAAAAAAAAGATGAGTTTAGAAAGGCAAAAAGGAAAACACTTCTTTCTAAAGTAGCTCCAAGGATGCAGATTGCCAAAATGCTTAGGATATTTAGTTTGCTGCAAATGACATTTTTCTATCTTTCTGTGAAGGGATCCACCTGCAGAATCTGAAAATGTTTTCATGTCAAAGGTTTGAGGTCTGAAAAGTCTGCAGCCTCACATTTTTATATCTTCTAGTGTTATCAGCCAAATGAGTCATGACCCATTGTGTGAATATATAGCAGAATTTTTCATGCATAGTGTGAGGATCTCACAGGATAGTGATAAAGAAAATAACTGAAATATTGCTACACATATCAGCACTCAAGATTAATAAGGTTCACAAATAAATCACCTGGGGGAGAAAAAAAAAAACAAACCCAAACCAAATCTGTTGTTGGTAGTTTGCATTTTGTCCGAAACTGTTCCGGCACTTGCACATGAGCTCGACAATAGATCCACTCTCTTCTTTATGCCCAGGTCATTGAGGTTTTGCATTTTCTCTTGAGTGAATTGTAATCTGAACTGAAAAAGAAGTTAATTTCCTTCCATTTATATTGCACTTCTACTGTTTTGCTACTGCCAATTTATTTTTCTGGTTTTAAGACTTAAAGCCAACATAATAAATGGTATTTGGTGGCAAGAGAATATCCATTGCATTGTGAAGAAAACAGATTTTAAAATACCCTGTATTAAGACTATGAGACCTTGTTTGCTAGTCCTTACCCGCACTGAAGTATTTTTTCCTGAATTTGGCATAAGTCAGAGCTCTTTGACAGTTTTGTTGCACATTGTGAACTCACTTTTGAAATTCAGAGTGATAGTATCTGTCAGACTTTTAAAATTTTTTATTTTTTATATTTTTATTTCTCTGCATATGTTACATTTGTTCTTTTGAGCTAAAAGGTTCTTTATGAAGTGAAAGCTCCCCAGGCTGTCTCCTAAGTCCTCATACAAAGAAAGGTGACATGGACTCATAAGCATTCCAAGGGCAGGGCAAGTGCCCTTTGCAAGGACCTGGCAGTAGAACTGTGGTCATGCAGGGACTCCTGGGTAATTGGAATCCTTAGCTTTAGGAGGAAATGAGCCAACAGCTGCCTGAAACCAAGACTGTTGTGTCATCTCAGGACCCCATGGCATGTCCATTCCAGACTCATCCTTCCCTCTCTCTAGAGAAGCATTGTTGTCAACTGTAAGAAAGCTGTTCCTAGAGCTCCCTTCTCCCTCTGCATGCTGATATGTGTCCTGTGGCTCTCAGACCTGTGAAGGTTTGCACTGGTGTGATGAGAAAGGCTGATGATATTCACCAGCGTTCATATTTGAGAATGATTCTTCCTTGAACTCCCAAAGTGAGAAAAAACAGGGATTGGATCAGAAGAGCTCTGTGGGTCTTGCTCATTTTTCTGTGGTTCTGGTGAAAACATGAGTTTGGCTTCCTAAGAGACTATAAGGAAACAGGGCTACCCTTTGCACACAATGCTCCTTCCCCAAAGAAGTGTTAATTGAGAAAGAAGTTTTAGAGTTATAACAAGTAACTAGCAGTAAATCCCTTTTGTTTCTGTGTGTGGTACTATAGCAGAACACTGCTGCCAGTGGGAGGTAACTGTACTTTTGGTAAGACTGTATTTGTTCAGTGGGTTGTGAAGGGCCTTTCATAATAATTATGTGTGTTTCTATGAGCAAGCAGAGTCCCTAACTGGGATTATGTGATGCTTAGTACGGGCCAGATCCACTCCACAGAATTCATTGTCTGAACAGCTGGATAAGGGAGAAGTGAAATGAGAAACAGATACAGAGATAGATGAAGACTATGCTAAGGTCATGCTCTCAGTCAGTGACGTCTGTGTAGAGACATCTGCAATATGGAAATGAAATTGCTGACTCTCTGTCTAGTGTCCTCTTTACATGGCTGTATGCTGAGATCTGAGGGGAGGCATGCCTCTGAACCCTCAGCCTGCTGGATCCCAGCCATTCCATGAGTGCTGATTACTTTGCAAAGCTCCTGAACACCATTTGGCCCAGGATCTAAAATTTCAAAAACCGGTAGCATCTTCTAGATATCTTCTTTATTTTTCTAGTGTTCATTTACATACTATTC
Organism: Origma solitaria; assembly: GCA_013397895.1. Lineage (NCBI taxonomy): Eukaryota > Metazoa > Chordata > Aves > Passeriformes > Acanthizidae > Origma > Origma solitaria. Next base: position 608,405 of record VZRL01000934.1, on the reverse strand, counting down.
ATTTCTACCTCACCCTGTTAATTCTCCTTGGTTTTTATTTAGATCCTATGAATACCATGGTGAGAGATTTATTGTAACTTTTGGAATGTATGACTGTTAAAACATCTGAAAGTCAGATCAGTTTCAATACAGCAAAGGCATATATATTTATTTCTGTGTAAAAGATGTTGCATCTTACCTACCTCCCCTTAAAAACTTCTTTTTGACCTTAGGTGCATAGCTCAACAAAGAATTCTTTTGGCCATGATCATTCAGAGGGGTCTTGTGACAGATTACCTACCCAACCAATTTGTAATATACACGGAGGTCCGGGGAGAGATATTCAGACTTGTCTCTGTGACCTTTCTCTTCTGGCACCCTTGTGCAATGTCTAGCGGACACATTTAGCAGAAGTCACGGTGCAGTAAAAGTGACTTTCCAGCACTGAGTGAGGCATGAGAATTCCAAACAAGGGCTCTTGCATGGGAGAGGTCACATATCTGTTACCTTGAACAGAAACCTCACATGTAAGGAGCATTTTGAGGTGTTCAGTATCTTCATTTTTTCCCTTATGTGGAGAACCTGATGTAATTCCTGGTGTTTGGTCCTTCTGTGTTTGCTGAGAATGTTTTTTTAAAACTTTACTGAGTTAAAAAAATTGCTTTATTGCTTATATTGAAAACATAAGTTAGGCATGCATTGCATCGTATGCAAGGGAGGATTTTTTAAGTTGTGCGAAGACAGGTACTTTTAAGTGCTTATTTGATATTTACAAATGAAATTCTTGAGAGAAATTAAAATGGGGCTTTATAATATGACCTTGCGCTAAAGAAAATGCATGTGATGTTGTTATAATACATGTAAATTAATTTGTTATTGACAATAAAAAGAGTATTTTTCCGTAGTTCCCTGTCTTCAAGGCTAACTAAGCAGACATACTGGTATACAAGATCTCTCTAACACCATGCCTGGACTAAACAGTGATAGAGAAGATATGTGGGCAGATAGGTTTGATTTCAGTTATGACCCTTGCATGGTTATGAGTCTGTCTAGTTTACCTCATATCTTAAATAGTGACTGTAGTTGAAGATGATAGAGAAAATCTTAGCCTTTAAACTTTGCTACTGGCGGGGAGACAACAAGTTGTGGGATGATTGTCTCTTGACCGTTGATGCTGCCATAGACCCTAATATCATTGCTACAATTTAAAGGACATGTTCATAACGGAATTACTGCTTTTATCAAATCAAACATGTTCTGCTGTCTTTCTAAAACTCATAGTTGACCCATGTTTGGTAATTCTAAATCTGGACCAATTGCCTAAAGCCTCTTGGTCCTGAATGTTTTAGTCCATAATAGAGGTATCCTACATTCTCCTATTTATACCTACCCTCCGTGTTTCTTCCGACTCATATCTTAACACGGTTTTATACTGGTTTCATACAAAACCTATTCTATAAGAATAGAAATGTACAGTTGGGAAATGTAATTTGATGGTGAGAGCATCTAAAGAGTTGTAGGGTCTAAATGTAACTCCATGTAACATCACTGAAATGGAAGAATGAACAAAATTCAGAAGATCAGGACAAATGAATAGGACACATTGACTAAAATGATTAATTTTTGTTTTTATTTTAGTCACTTCTAACCCTTTAAGCTGTCCTTCTTTCAGGACAATATTCTAGCCCCTTAAACGCATTTTTCAAGCACTACATCCAAGACCCATGTCTTTAATCTCCCTTGTGTGTGCACTTCATTTTTAGTTGTAGAATAATTCACTCCCTGTTAAAATAGAGAAACATGGAAAGGCATGAATTCATCCAAAAACTTAAATCGGACAGGTTTTTGAGAGCATTTTCTCTTCCTTGTACTGATTCAGCATGCAGCTACTGCCTCTCCTGTCATTGTTAGTTACTGGACTTGTTAAACATGGTATTTACACAATTTTCCTTACTAAAGGACAACACCTTGTGCACTTAATGCTGCATAAAAATTGCACTACAATTTTTTTTTGTCAGGCAGCTACTCCAGAGAATAGGCATGAAAATTTTTAGGTGGGAATTCTAGCTGCCACCGATTGCCAAAAGATTGATTCAAAATATTTGAGGGCCAGCATGGGACTTGTAAAGAAATCTTGTGTGGTGCACTATTCCTGGTTCACACAGGACTTTACAAGCATCCCCCTGCTTCATTAGCAGTAATTTAATGCATGGTTAAATATTTCAGGAGCCAGCTTAGGATGAGAATTTGCTCCTTATATCCTCAGACAATACAAAATTTAAACATATGAGAGATTATTAATGGACACTGTGAGTGACAGTTGTCACATCAGAGGCATGACAGTCTAAGCAGACAGGCTGTTATGAAACTGAGTGGAGAAGCAGGGGCTTAGAAGGATGGAAATAAGCATCCAAGGTCACCCAACAGATCCGTTACAGAAGCAGAGCTGTAAGTAAGACTTTCTGACTTCCAGACCAGGGCCTGAGTCATGCTGCTACTGCAGTGGGACCCCCTGGCATTGAAAGAAATGTCTTCCTTATCACACCTGTTTCTTATGTCTGGGATTGTATTCTCTGAGACAAGTTATATGAAAGCCTTCATGTTATCAGCTAACATTTGCCAAGTATGTGGGAGATATTTTTCCCCCCCAGGAATTCTTCAGTCATCTCTGTTTCAGCATTATGCCACTGCGGTAGAGAATACTGGCTTCTTAGCTATCTCTGGGTTCCAAAATCGGTGGAATGCATAATTGAAAGAATATGGGTTGGCAATAATGATTTAAGCTTTATTTCCATGTCTGCCAATTCTCCTATAGTTCCCAGGATCACCCTACATCTGGAATAATGCTCTTAATGTATGCAGTGTCTGGAACTATGAGTGGTTTTCCAAAATGTTCAGCAGACACCAAAGCAAAAATCTTAAAAATAACCTACCTCCAGAATTATCTTTCAATTTGACTTTAGAACTGCATTTTTTCTTTCACTTTGGAAATCATAATAATTTATAAAGACCCATCAATGCAAGGGAAGTCAAGAGGAAGAGAAATGCAAGTCTGTAGTGTTACAAACTACATTTATCAGCCTGAATTTGGAATGAGAATTAATTTGTCAAATGAAACACTGAAGTTTATGCCAAATAAATGTTTTCTGGAACGAAAAAAACCAACAAAAACCATTGTTTTGCTGCATCTGTTTATCCATTGTTCAATATCTGTCCTGGTTTATTTTTTTTCTCAGGTTGTAAAAGCATGCTTTGTTTGGTCTTTGTGGTACTCCATGTAGCTCAAAAGATTAATTCAGTATTAGAAAGACCTAAATGAGAATAAAGCATAGCTTTCTGAACTATGGAAGACATTTAATGTCCTGCTCTCTTTTTGTCAATTACAATTGCGAACAAGCAAGTACTGTTTGTTCCAGTGGAAAGATGGGGGTTTCTACCTTCCAGGAAGCCAAAATGACATGCTAAAGGATATGCTTCACCATGTGGGTGGTCTCAGATTACACATTATTTACAGTGAGTCTCTTCACATACTTGAACTTAAGCACGTGCTGAAATGCTTTGTTAAATCAGGGTTGTTGGGCATTGTGTGTTCATTTACATTGAGGTTGTCTGAGCTTATGTCCAGTGGAAAGACAATTGCATTTTCAAGGAGCTCATATTCTATATGTAAATGTAAATGAAAGGAGAATGACACAACAAAGCAATAACATTATTGTTCAGTGAACTTGTTTTTGTAGCTAGCCTTTGCTTGACAAGGGTAATGCTTTACATCAGAGGATCTTTTCAAGCTTCATTCTGCAGCATTTGGTCTTTGCTAGGATTTTGCTGTACCATGGGTTGTGTGCTAAGTCTTCTGTTGCTGGTTCCTTGAAATAGGTTAAAGGGCATAAGAATAAAGGGAAAAGTAAAAGATAAATCAGAGGAGTGAAGAAAAGCTGGTCCCTTTTCAATTTCTTTCCAATTTTTCAGACTCTTAGATTACTTGTCTTTTACAGAAGTTCTCAATTTAGATCAAACAAGGCCAAACTCCTTTGGTGTTATTCTGGTTGACACAAGCCAAGAATTGGTTGGCTGTGTTTCACTGAGCAGAAAATGCAAAAGGCTGCATTAGGATGATTCCCCTTCTGTATCAAAAAATATAACTTCGGTGCATATGTTTCATTTCAGATAAAACTTACCCAGCTGTCACTGATTCATTGTCAGAATTGTGGTCAAGTGGGAGTTTCACATGTATACTTGAAATGTAAATTCTTTGGTTTATGAAGCTGCTTATTTTTTAAAATACATTGGGAATTAGCTGAGCTCATTTACCTTCATTCTTTTCCAGTGCTTTCACACTTATTTCCCTTGAAAGTGGCTCACCACCTCTGTTTTGTGAGCATTGGCTGCTCCTTCTGATATTCAGATCAGTAGGATTCCTACAGTTTGAGAAACAGGAACTTGGACTAACATCCCTCCACTATCTGAGCATCAGTTTAAAATCAGCAGTGCATACAGTATGTATGCACTGCTATCTGATTGAATGTGGTGGGGTAGAAATGTTTGAAAGATTGTTCCCAGTAATGGTTATCTGAATGCAATGAAATGAGAGAAGTAAATTGCATTCAGATGAGCTGTGATCTATGGATTACATAGGATGTAAACCTTCAGACCTAGAGGCTTTTGTTTTTATTAGGAATTGTTGCAAACATTCAGGATTTTTTAGAGATTCTAATCCTAATGCAATTAACCCTACCCTTGTTTTCTAAAAAAAAACCCCAGGATTTTTATGAGTTGCAATAATAGGTGTCCCATTGTGTCCCCATCACCACAGCTGTTGTTGGCTTGCAGGTGTTCAGGGAGAGTGTCTGAAAGACTAGTAGGAGAGGCAAGCCGACATACAAAACTAGCTCTTGTGTATAGGCAGGCACATGTCTAAAACTCTCAGCATTCTGCCAGTTGCTCTGCTTGGAATGAGTTGGAACAAGACTAAGTTTGTCTCCAGCAAAGACAGGTCCTCACCCATTAGCTACAGGTGTTTTTCAAATACTCTACAAGTGATATTTCAGTTCTGTCTCACCTCAGGTCCTGCATCCTAGAGAACTTGCCTGTAATGTTTTTTTTCCTTTTCTGTTGAGAGGCTGATAAAGAGCAACTACAGTTTACAGTGACCTCCAGTGGTGAAAATCCTCTTTTGGAAGAAGGACAGAGCTAATACCCCAATATTGTGTGAAAGTCATTCTTCAGAGGGTTCAGGTGTTGCGGCTTCACTTCTATAAAGCACAATACATTCCTATTTATCATGTTTTGTGCTGTGCTTCTGTTGTTGCTTTTTAAAAAAGAACCTTAGATTTTCTTCTTTCTGCTCTTTCTCCTTTCAGAATCTTCTTACTTTTTGGATTGACAATAGTTGACAATAGTCCTACTGGAGCCATATTGTATATGACCTGTATCACGCTTTGCTCCTGGTATAATGGCATGAGATCAGTTTTTTTATAGTCTGCTCAATGCTCATAATTTCTGTTAAGCTTCTTATACATCTTTCTTTTTGTCTTTCCCATATGTTTACGTATGTTGTTCATTGAGGACTTTTTTCATTTTGCTTAAGCTGTTATCTTCAGTGATCTCTGTTGAGAGTTGATTCTACAAAGGTTTAGCCATCTGGCTAGCCTAGACCCCACAAAAAGTATGAAAGAGAAGATTTTTGGAATTGGTGATGCTGGAGTGTGCCATAGGGGGTGGAGGGAAAATATTTCCGTATTGTTCAAGGCAGAATATACCTTTATGCTTTAGAGTCTCTCATAGCAATTTTAATAGAGGAATATTTGTCCTTGCCTACACTGACTTCTGTACTAAGGGCAGCACAGAGTAACTTGCATTCTTTACTTGCATTTCAGCATTACTGACCTTTCCCTGTAGAAAATAGACAGCTATCTTCAGGAATGAAAATAGAGCTGGGTTCTGCAAAGACCAGTCAAGATGTCAGGTCATTTGCAGTTTTGTAGGGATGGGGAGGAAATTTTTGGGGGTTAATATGACACAGGACTCACTTATATCTTTCCCAGATGATTTCTATTATTTGCACTTCATATACCAAGTAAATGTGCTCTGTGGTAGACATGCAAGGGATCAGAAATAAGTAGACTTAAGACAGCTGCTGTGAATGTAAATTCACATGTGCATTACTTGAGTGGACATACTCTGAGTTGCCAATATGGTTATATTGGGAGTTGCCTTTTCCTGGGAATATCTAGATAAACAGAATAAAACCCAAACAGGCATGAAATCAGTTTCAGAATTTGCATGAAGTCTTGTTTGCTGATTTTCTGAACTAAGTTTTGCTGATTATAATGGATCTTTAATTCTCATGGACTTTTTTTGGACCTCTGAGATGGTATTTGAGAGGCTGTTGGAGTGCCTTGTCTTCCTTGGGATAGGCTAGAGTTTGGAAAACAAGCTAAACAATTAAACAACACAGCAGAGCAGCCCACTGAAAGATGAAGCACAGAATATTCTGCTACAAATTGTTCTTGGGCTGCCTCTTCTCTAAATTCTTCCTGAACAGATCAGTTAGGTGCTGTTTTATTTCATTTACCGAGGTTTTCTGTACCTTTGCCATAACCCCAGCAACTGAGTGAAAGAGCCCATTGTCATTGTAAAAGAAAAGGATGTGTTGACCACATTTCTGCACTCCTTACTATGGGCTGCAAGGGGGCAACTATGCTTGTAAATGGAAATATTCAAATCATATAGAGAGGGAGGTTGGGTGTCATGCTGGCAAGGTGCCAGCTAGCTTCCAGGGAATCTCCCTGTAGCCTGCTCCTTGTGAATCCTGTAAATGCCTAGAATTTGAATGCATCTTTCTCATAGCTGTGGAGTAAACATGTATAAAAATAGTCCATTCATCTGATTTTCCAGGCTGGCAAAAAAGCAAGGCTCAGATTGGAGTTGAGGTGAAAAACTGGTGATAGACATAACCATGGATGGTTCTGCTGTGGCAGGCATGTGCTGCTCTCCCTGTATGGTTTCTCTGGTAATAATGTCTGGGCAGTGGAACACAGACATCAGGTTTCATGCCTTTCCGAGAGACTGTGGACCTCTGAAGTGGTGCTGATGGTGTCAGAGCAGCTTAAAAAGTTAGAAGACTGTAGTTGTCAACAGAACAGCAGGTGTAGTGACAAAGGTTCAAACCTCTGACATGAAATGTCGCGGTGCAATGGCTGTAGCTGGCTCTGCTCTTCTGGCTTATAAATCATTTACATCAAAGCTAACTGGGAACTGAAGTACCTGCAGATGATGATGAGTCCTGTGGGCTTATGAGACTTTCTAATCGTGGTGTTCAGTGATATGAATGTTAACTATAATGAGTCCTCCTCTCCCCAATTGTTTCTGCTGCTTAAATGACTCCAGTTATATTTCTTTATCCCTGCTAATAATAGGTGGGATTTACAGATGGCTCATATGACAAGGACTTAATACCAAGCACTATCAAAATGTGTCATAACTTCAAACTATAGTTTTGGATGTTCTCCATGAACCTACTTGTGCCAGTACTTTCCAGAAGTGCTTCCTGAGGACAATGGTGTTTCCTTTTCTGGTTCAGCAGAGGTAGATATCTTGACAATAAATTGCTTTCTGAGTGATTCTTGAGAATCACAAGATAATCTTTAGGAAATAATGCAAAATAATTAGAATACATGATTATAAGCCTCCTGTCCTATCCTAAAAGCTACAGATCTGTGGCTTCATGTATTAGTTTAAGTAAAAAAGGTAAAGCTGCTTGCATCCACCAACCTTATTTCCCAGCTCAAGATGAAGCAGGGCAGAAACAAGACTTGTGCTTCCGGATGATCATTGTCTAGATAAGGAGTGAATGATATCACTGTAAATTGAACTTCTGATGCCTTCCTTAGAAACTTGTATCTATCCTGCCTTGGATGAAGGAAAGCTGGGATGCAAGCCATTGAAGTTCTTTGCAATTTAAAGGCATTTGCAGGTTTTCGTGTTTCAAATGACAATTATAGTTACCCATAGTTTGGGGAGGTGAGTTGGGGAGGGAGGGAAGAGGGAATAGATTAATTTATTTTTGTTTTTTTTTATTCTACTTGTCTTCAGATTCTTCTGTTAAGTATCGAAAAAGAAAACCAAAATTTTGTAACAATTGTACTCAAAAAGTCTGTCCTGAGCCTAAGCAGACTAACTTACAGTGCTGTGAGAGGGATTGCAGCATTAATGAATCATCTGAAATCTTTTACTTTGCAATCAGGTTTAACTCTGTCTCTGCAATTTTTAATGAGTTCTGAAACCCCAAGAAACAAATTGCATTGTTTATTCATATTAAAGCACACCTCTAAGTCTCTGTTTGGGACATGTGAATTGTTGTGCCTCACAGTGGAGCAGGGTATCCAGGGCTCATGTAAATTGCTGTGTGTAATGCTCCCTTCCCAGTGAAATTTTTCCTTTATTTGGATTAGTCTTTTCAAGCATGTTAGTGCACTGAAATGGTGTGAATTTAGAGCCTACCAGGATCTCCCTACTTAACCTTAACATATTCAGTATTAGCACATGGATTAAGTCAATGATTCTTTGAATGTTTCTTCATGCTTTGAGAGCCTAAGGGATGCTGTGCATGCAGTGAGTGTGAGGCAGTGAGCATGCTGCCTGTGGGCATTCTGTCATGTCCAAATGCCCAGGCCACAAGATTCAACAGATTTGCACAAAATGCTTCTAAACAGTGACATGAGCACAGCAATAATGTGTTTGAGAGGTGCAGATGGCTGAATGGTCAATTGATATTCAAGTTAGAATAATGTCTTGAGATTTTAAAGAATTACGTCTCTTTGGCTGTTACTCGTGGCTTTGTGTCCATAGCAGTAAGCAATCATATGGGCACTTCTTCAGAAACTGGAAAAGTTAAAATAGATTGCTTACTTTAACTATCATTACTCAAAAGAGGCATAGTTGTTCTTTCTGTTAGTTTGACGCATGCCAGCTCTCCTCCAGCTCTGATTATGTCCATGACAGTTAAAGTTGCTGCTATGGAGAGCTTTCAGTGTAACAGTCCTTGCATTTTTATGGCTGATGCTTCCTTCCAATCTCAAAGCTCTCAATGTATTATGACTCCTCTGAATAACACTTCTATATTATTATTCCTATTTTTAAAATTGGAGAAACTGAATTGGAAAGGTATTAGGCAACTTTCTTAAAGGGATGCACAGCAAATAAGTACTGACTGACTTTAGTTCCCTGCTCTTTCCCCTTGATCTCAAAAACCTGAACCTGAAACAAGATAGAAATGAGAGGAATTATTTTAATTTTTTTTACTATTAAAAAAATCCTATTTTTTTTTCTTCCTGTTTTTCTTCTTTGCTCTATGTTCCTAGTTTGGGCTAAGTCTTAAAGCACTGGACATACAGATAATATGTTCAAGAGGAGTAGAGGGCACTGACAGGTCCTTGAGATTCAAATTGAACCTTTTCAAGAAATCATGCCTCTTCAACTCTGTTCAGGAGCACTGCTGTGCAAGTTTCGGATGATCCCTTGTCATTACATGCATTCAGGGTGAATTCCTTAAAAAAACACACAAGCATTGATATGTTGAGCAGCAAGCCAAAGACATGAGTAGCAGTGTCTGAAAAGATTAACTGTGCACACAGAATTGCAGGTGCTGCCTGCCCAGAGACACGCCTGCATGAACAAACCAATATTTGGCAAAGAAGCATTGGGTTCCCCTAGGAGGGCAAACATTTAGCCACCTCTGCCTCTGCTGCGTTAGTTCTCGGCGCCCAGTGGTGAAGCTATGAAGACACAGCCTCCCCACTGAGGTCTGGGGTGAGATCTGCTCCCTGCTCTGCCACACGTGACACTTCATTCCTGGCGGTTATAGTCCTGATCCCTGACACTTGATTCTGGACAGTGGCAATGCAGACATCTGAGCCTTCATGCTTGATCTCTGACACAGGATCTCTATTAGGAAAATTACTGGTACCCGATCTGCCTGATTACAGCTACTTGATATATGGTGATGTTCCCCATTGTGGCTTGTTTACCACTGAAATTAAACTTGAAACAGCTAGTAGAGCAGAATGAAAGAATTGAAGAATTTTGTTGTGCTTTGTGAATACTGTGGATGAAACTTGATCTTAAGAAATGCCATCTTCTAAGGAAAATAGCAGGAAGTAGTGATGCAGGGGTAAAAAGAGAAAAGACAGAGGAAATATTAAAAAAATCATTGCAGATCCCGGCACTTCTACCTGGTATCAGAGCTTCATGCTCTGCCTTAACTCTGTATGCTGTGTTCAACACCGACTGGCATCTAAACCCAAAAATAGCTTCATGTAAAATTGTCTTTTTATGTCAGGTTTGGTTGATTCTATTTCACAATAATTACGTTTCAGTTCAGTCAGTGGGTTTCCAGAAGACAGAAAAAAACCTTTGACTAAGCAAGCTGGTTGAAATTAGTTTGCAAAGAAATTTATAATCTGGCTCATTTCATAAGGTTTTGAATTTCATTGTAATAATTTCACGCCCTTGAAGAGAGGGCTGCAAAAGAAAAACTGCACTGAAATGAAAAATAGACATGCTTCATTCCAGCAGGGTTGCAGATATTGCTTTGCCTTCTTCCCTAGTTAATTTTACTTGGAAGAGAATATCATGTGTTCATCAGTCTTCTGTTTTCATGAGCCATCATTTTCCAACACATTCCAGTGTTTTGTTTCAAAACTCTTTGGTTAGCTCCAGTGACAACTATTTTTAATTCTCATGTTGGATCATATGAATTGGTCAGGGAATAGAGGCTTGCACTCTGGGTAATCACAGTTCATTTTCCATAGTGTCAGATGAAAAATTTAGGTAAAATAAACAACAACACAGCAGTCACAAAATTGAATCCCAGAGGCAGAAAGGTGAGTGAGGTCATGGCAAGGCTTCCAAATGTTTCCAGGTGCAAGCACGATGTTCTAGTGGCAGAAAGAAAGGCTTACAAGCAGTAAAGCAGGGGTTTTCTTGTAAATATTTTTGAATTAGAGGTTGGCCAGCATCCCAGCTGCAGGTGACTAGTAGCAGTATCTAAAACTGGGGAACATAAGGTGAGATTCTTACCCAGGAAGACCTTCTGAGCTTCAGTCAGACAGCAGCCCATGGCCAGAAGTTCATCTTTTCTATTGTTTCTAATACAACTGTCCTTCATAATTTTGTCCAATGCCTTTTTATTTGCCCATTTACCCCACCACCTCATCAATATGCTATGGCAGTAAACTCCTTCACAAGTAATTAGTGTGAGAATCTCTTGTTTCTGATGTGGAACTGATGTGCAGTACTTGTTTTGAGTGTCTGTATCCTCTTGCACTGGGAGAAATGGCAGTCAGTCATTCCCTATTCATCTGGTCACAACAATTGTGATTTTCTAGAGCCATGATGCTACTGACTGGTGTATGTATGACTCTTCAGTGAGTACTGAGATGAGAGCATAAGGATTAGTTAGAAACCATGTATTTCTTCTAAAAAAAAAGGAAAAAAAGAGAGACCAAGTGAAAGATAGAGAAATGAACTATTTTATGAAACCATTAAACCAGCTAAATGGACTAATAAGAAACTGAACAACATAGCCCAATTGCAAAGTGAGATTGCTCTGTGAAATTGTCCCACCTTTCCAAAGACTGCGGATTTTTTTCAGCTTGTGAAAATTGCCTTACCAAAGAGTGAAAATCAGATATTTTGAGAAGAATAATCCCTTTTGCAGTGCTCATCTGTGTTGCGTGGGCAGAGTGATGAAATAATTTGTGATTTCTGACCAGTTCTCATATATTTCATACCCTTAGGACAAGATTTAATCCATGATTCCTGCCAATGCCATTTTTACAAGCAACATTCATGAGAGTTACATGATAGAAGCCATAATGAAAATACCATCTGCCACATCTTCTCACAAAATCAGCCTTGCACTATTTGGTGCTCTGAGATGAGAATAGGCTGGTTCATTGTGCTCTCTCATTAGAGCCTAATACGATGGTGCAGTGGAAGGAAGGTTATAAGGTTGGTTCTTGCTCAGCATAAGGGCAGACATAACTTAATCCTGAAAGCCATGATTCAAGTTTCTGTGATAGCAGACGGTTTTCTAAGTTTTCTCATGGTTTGTGTAGCAAAAGGTGAGATTAGTCTTCTCTGCCCCTAGTCCTTGAAACAGTAGCAGGTCTCCTTTGGTCAGGAAGGAGAGCAATACTTCCTAGGATACTTCCCATTTGTCCTCCATCATAACATGGGGTTGAACCATCCTGTAGACATTGCGCACCTTTTCTCTCCCTTGGCTATAGGGAATGCCTGCCTTAAGGCTGAACATCTTTTAGATGACTAGAGTTATATTATGGGGTCTAAAGGTTCTGTATCTTTGTTTTCCTTGTGTTTACATTCAGCTTTAATCACCTGGTTGTCCTGCTGAGGAGAAGAGGAAAACCAGACAGGGGAATCGGTAGGGCTTTATCTATCTGTGCTTTCCCTTCAAATAGGAAAGAGAAAGAGGATGTTACTTGTATCCGTGATCCCAAAAATATTACAGAGTTTAAAAGATAAAAAGGCCTATAATATAAGCTTTCATCAGCTGCATGAAGTGAGAAGGGACCACTTTTGTCTTTTAAGTCTGCCCTTCCATGGTGTAGAGGCCATGGATATCAGCCAGGGGGTTTCTGTATGGAACCCAAAAACTTGTGATTAAATTAGAGTGTGTAACGTTAATGGAGTTCTTCTGTAAATAGAAGCAGGGAACAGATGAGCATAGGTCAGGGGAAGAGAGGAAAGTGCCTTTGAGGTAAGAGGAGAGTTTGTTTCATAACATGACTGCTCTTCTCGTGTTTCCCTGTCCCAGAAGCAGTCACTAGACACTCAGGAATCTAGATCTGATCTTTTCATTAACATAAATACAACAAACCTATTCTAAGCTATGTTATGTTTCCTTTTCTCAATACAAAAAGCACATAACAATTTAGCCTAAAAAAACCCACTTCATTAAATGCAAAAGGTCTGGCTCGTAGGAAATATTGTATATTGCATAGGTATGATGTTTCTTACTCCTGCTGTATTTTCAAGTCAGAATTTCCTCTTTATGAGGTTTATTAAATATTGTACTCCTGCATAACACAGGATGTTCACTGTGGTCAGCTGTGCAACGCAGCAAGAGCCCTAACATTATTGGTCCCTCTTTCTTACAATTCTTTTCATTTTAACTATGCAAAGTTAGAGACTCTATAGCTCCTCTTACGCAGAAATGGGGAAGTTACAGGTGCAAGAAAACTACTCTGTCTAAACATCATCACTCCCTCTTTTGTTCTCAAGATAAGAAATCCCAACTGGGCCAATTACATGGAGCAAGTGGGAAAAGTAAGGGTACAAACACTTCACCTGCCTTTCTTTTTGCTGGACAAGTTTCTAGGAGAGCACTGCTCTGACCACCTGCTTCACTAAGAAGCCAGGCCTGTTTACCGGTGCACGTGGCTGGTGTCCTGCATGCATTGCTTAGAATGCTCTTTTCTTCAGCTTCTGAAGGGTTCCCACTCCCATCACACAGCAGCACAGTTGTTTTCACCTGAGCGCTCCAGAAGGCTTTAGAGTTTGCAAGTTAGTATGAACAGCAGGCAAAACTTTTCCCCAAAAGGCTTTTCAAAAAGCAGCTAGAAATGCTTCTGGATTTACCTAATGACATCAGATGGTGAAGCACTCTGAAACATAACTACTGTCAGCAAAGGTTACCTTGCACCTGTTCTGGCCACCTGTGTGGATAGGGCCTCCTAAATGGTTCATACTTCACTTCTGGTGCCTGTAGCTTAAAATCATCCTCATAAAACTAATGCTGAATCCCACAGCAAGGACCAAGCAAAGGCTTAAAGCCTCCACTTTGGTAGCCAGCAGGTGTACACTGTAATAGAGTTTTAATTTGGAGCAGGTGACAGCAGGAAAGCACAATGTGTGCATTTTGGCAAAGAAGTAATAGACTGCTGAGCTCCAATAGACAGACTGAGTCCATTGGTTTGGTTCTTCTGTACTCACTGAGTGAAAATATCTGGCCTTCAGCACTTGTGATCTAACTTAAGCCATTCTGTTAACACAAGACTTTCGTTTTGGACTCTGGTTTAATAATCCTGACTCCTGAGTTCTTTAAAGTCTAATGAAAGACTTCATTGGACTTTCTGGAAGAAAAAAGAAAGAGAAAACTCTGTTAGTTGCATGAAATCAGGGATTTAAGAGGTAGGACTACAAGTGTGTAAGTGATACAATGTGGTAGGAAGGTGAGGCTTCTCGGCAGGCAGCGTAGAACTAATAAAATATTTTTTCCTAAAAAGAAAAAAACTAGTATTTCCTCAGTATCTACAGGCTGAGACATATTAATATTCAGGAATATTAATGAATCAGTAACACCAGCCTCTGCCTTATTTAGCCACCTTCTGCAACACTGGTGTACTTTATTATTTGCTCAGACTGCAGACTTATCCAGTGTTACATGTTGATGAAATTTCTGTGAAGAGAAGAGAAACTTCTGTCTGGGAAAAGCTACAGCTGGCCATAGGAAGCACTCTTTTTATTCAGCTAGTTGGCCCAAAGGCTAAGCACTTTAAATCTTACATGGTTTTACTTAGCCTGTGTGTTAAGGTGGGGAAATAGTGTTTCAGTTGTGGGCACTGTGATCCAATTCTTTGTCCTTTGGGTCATTGTGCTCATCAGATGCTCAGACTGATCTTTTGAAAGCAGTTTTCCTGCAGCAATACAACAAAATAAAATCTTAGCTCTTCTTTCCTGAATGACATAGTTGTTATTTTATTCCTGGCCTGCCTTAAGAAACACTGCTTCCCAAGAAAAGCACTAGAAGTTGAAAAACGGCAAATTTACAGCCTCAGAGTTTCTCCCCCAGTTCTTATGGACTGTCTTGACATCTGGATGCATACTACTTTTTTAGGACCTTTCTGGATGGTAAACAGGAACTTGTTCACAACAGCTTGATTTTCAGGACTTCTGTTTCTTAGTGCATCCTTCCTTGTGATACTCACTCTGCTCCATTTAAACAGGTTCTTTACTTACTCCAGAATGCCTGAAGGGTGCCATAGAGAGAAGTCAAAGCATGAAAAACAAGGTATCAGTATTCAGGGATGTGTTTGCCAGGACCACTGTGGGTTCTTGAAAGTGAAAGAAGCATCTGCATGGTAAATCCTGCTCAAACTCCCTGCATCTTCCAGGAAAGTCCTTCTCTGTTAGCAAAGGCAAATACTTGACAGCAAGAGTCCTCTCCCTAGACTTTGTGTAAATGGTCATAATAAAATATTTAGTACATACAAAACATCTTTTAATTTTTTTTTCTCAGAAATAATTTGA
The DNA here is from genome assembly GCA_013397895.1 of Origma solitaria. Classification (NCBI taxonomy): domain Eukaryota; kingdom Metazoa; phylum Chordata; class Aves; order Passeriformes; family Acanthizidae; genus Origma; species Origma solitaria. The sequence continues at coordinate 593,093 of VZRL01000934.1, read as the reverse complement.
TTTGAAATTTCTTACAACAATAAGGCCAAGACTGATGTTAATCTTTGGATGTTTTAAAGCTGAACAAAACTTGACAAATTAAAAGAAAACAACTTTATTATAGAATATATATGGTGAATCTCAGCTTGTTTTGTATATCAGTGTCCTACCAGCTGCTATAGAACCTTTAGAACTCACCAGGTAATTCAAAATTGAAGAAGTGACTCACAGGATCTCTGTAACAGCTGTTGATAATTTGCTGAATGTCTTTGGTTGGGCACTGAATGTGGCTTATCTTTGCAGCCAGATGGCCAGGCATCTGGAACGCTCATTTAGTTGAAATACATGGGGTTTAAAGAAGACAAAAATAGGTGATGATTGTGATGGCTTTCGAAGTTCAGCTATAAGGCTGGGAACTTGCCATGTTTCATTTTGGAATGAACACTTTAGGGACGAAAATAGCTAAAAAAGAAGAAATGTAGCTAAAAGGCATTTCTGTTGCTGAAAATATCTACCAGTGCAAAATGGTATTAGCATGTGCACCCTGGGCAGGACAGGACGACAAGGAAAAAGATTTCTGTGACCTTTATTTACCTCATGCCCATTCATTCTGTCTTGAAATTAAGCAGAATGGGCAATTTGTATTGGTATAAAGCAAATGATCAAAGGGGATAAATGCTTTAATACTTGAATTCCTGGATTTTAGGGCTTTTTAATAAGGCTCAGAAGTTCAGTTTTAGGTAACGCCCTTCCTTTGAATTCTTCATCCCTAAAGCATAAAGTAATGCTATGGAAACTTGCCAGGCCCAGGTTACAATATGTTAAAATATTGACATTCACCAGAGTTAGCCAACCCTACAGATACAATAAGCTCAAAATGCCCCTTTCCTGAAAACACTGGTTGCCACTATACGCATCTCATGGTATCTTTTCTTTTCCTTCTACATGTCCTGGATGCTGACATCCCATCTATGCTTAATATGAATATGCCATTTATTTCACTTTTTCGGATCCTAGATTTTGAAGAGATGAGTGAACGCATTTTCTGCATGCAGCTTTTTATGCTGATTTGCTTAGTTAAAGTCTGTTTAATTCCAACTCTGGTTGCGGTCATACTGCTTATAAGATGTTTGCTTCAGCAGAGTCTGCCTGGATAAATAACCAGTGCCCTGGCTTGCTTACAGAGTGAGTGAATTCCTGGTTTTTGGTGCAGTAAGTGTATGATAGAGAATTGGGCTAATAGTAGTTATGGGTAGGGTTTGCTGTTATTCTAAAGAAACAAACAAGCAAAAATCCACAAAATTTCCTTCCCACTTCTGCACTGGTGTAGCCAGCAACTGGTCTCACAGTTGAAAGCAGCAGGGAACAAACCCCCATAAGTGAAAATGAATCAGTGATCATTCATCAGAAGAGCACTGCATTCCCCTCTTTGTTACACTGGGATCTTCACTGGCCTGGTGGTGTTATCCTTGGAGTGTTCTTATAGCAGAGAATAAGGGGTTAACTCTGAGGGAATCAGAAGATAATTGCCTTTGCATCCTAAGGGTGAGTTTGCAAAGCCAGCTAATCACAGAGTGACAGCCTGAGGCACACAGGGAACTTGACTGCTCTGCCTGTTGAGTTCGAAGTCACCACAGAGGATGTCCACAGTTTCTGACCAGGGCTCTGATATTGTGGGCTGGACAGTAGGAAAGTTTTGCAGCTTGAAGAAAGCTGAGCTATCAATGTGTTTCTTCTGGAGAGGATAATCCATACTTTGTAAAACTTCTACCTCCCAACAGGCCAGGCAGTTCTGGGGCTCTTCTCCGCAGCTCCTTTAAAGATCTTTTAATCAGCAGAGTTTCCCTTTCTCACTGAAATTGCATTTACTGTATTTTTAGTATGTTCTGATGGAGCAAAAGGTGTTACTTACATCCAATTTTCCATATAACCACTTCTGATGACTGTCCCTTTCAAGTATTTTCAGCCTATCCATCCTGAATTAACTTTTTTGTAAGAAAAGGCCTTTCGTGGTTTATAAATTTTAATACAGGATGCTAGCTGCCAGAAAGTTTTGGATTGCAACCAAAGATTTTAACCAGCCTACCCAGTAGATGAAATGAGGTACAGCTCCTGCTGCACCTGGAGACAGTACTTCTTTCATTGCCCTGTTTCAGAGTTATGGCACCTCTACTTTAGCCTCAGAAAGTCAGGAATTTTCCTTTAAACAGGCTTCCTGGAAATCGAGTTTTAGGCTATTAATGGGTAATTTATCACACAGTATTTTTCAGCCTTAAGAAACTCTGCGTTTTGAGGTTTGTTTTGCTTTTAGTATAGTTAATTGGGGACAGCTAAGCAAAAGCGAGACTCTTGATGTGATATCTTGACAGCAGGAGATGATAGTGGAGACCAACCCTCAGTGAAAGAACACCATGCACTTTGATGGTGGAGTGCTTTGAACTTTGGCTGTTAAGCAGACAGATGCTGATTTTGGTGGCTTTCAAAATGTGCTGAGCAGTTCTTATTCATCCAAAAAAACCCATTAATACTGGGATGCCATGTATGAGTTAGTTGTGCTTGACCTGGATAAATGTTGCATGCTGCACCATGCAACTTGCAGTTACACTACTTTTCCTGTACGAATGCTTTTCCACATGAAAGGGATCTGCAGACTTCCAGAGTGCAAGAGGCTCAACCCCCAGAATGTAGATAGTGCCTTCTGTTATCATTTTCATCTTCAAAGAAATTTTCCACAGAAGGATATACGGGTCAATTAACATATATTTTTCTGCAAAAGGTGGTCACATAAAGGCTTACAGAGAGGCTCAAAATTTGAAGGTGGTGGTGTATCTAAAAGACCAGTACCAGACATCTGCAGATACATCACTGAACTGTAATAGGATTTCTGTATTTTGTTTTAGGGACTTGCTCTCATCTTTTATCACTAGGATATTCCAGGATACTTAGTTACCAGAGTCATTACAGTAAAGGAAGTCAGAATTCATAATTAATTAACAGGTCGTAGAGTAGTTGTGTGCAGAGAGCCCTGTGGAGCAGTAAATTCCCTAGTCCTACCTCATGAAGTTCAGTGCCAGACTTTTCTTGCTGTATGCTCCTGCACTGTATGAAGCTGTTTCGTTTTCTGACTTTAAGCAGAGTTCCAGACAAGTGTTTTGGGCAGATCCCAGAGGAGCCATAAAGGTGTATCACTTATGATACAGTATGTCACCTAATCTTAGGCATACCGCTATTTCAGCCCCCACAGTGAAGGAGTCCAACATGGCTGCTCAATGTAGAAATACATAATTTTGGATAAATTTCCTCATCTATCTTGATGATTCTCTTTTGATTGGGAAGAGTGGGAGGAATGAGGGCAGGGGGAAGAGAATGTTTTTTCTGTTCTACCATTAGGGACATCTGTGAACTTTCAGTAAACAGCATGCATTTCTGAATCTGGTTCATAGCTTTCATGCTTGCTTTCTAATCTGTTTCAGAGCTGAGCAGCTGTAAGCTTATATTGTTTCTCAGGGAGCTGTTTTTGTGTACTAGAGAAAGAGCAGATCTGCTTTAGCTCTCATGTGTACTACTCTGTACAGGCATTCTCTGCTTTGTGACTAGCACATGGAAATCTTTGAGTATTTTGGATAGTGGCTTGCCTGTTCTTCAAAGTCTCAAGTTGTTTCTTCCTTGGAACTTATTGAGATGTGGATCTCACTGAGACTTCTACAGAAATATTCTGTGCACGACATAAGGGTCTTCTTCAACACACTTTATTTGCAAACGATTAAAGGAGACAGATTTGTTTGCTAGTTTATGACCATTATCCCAACAGGGAAAAATACAAAGATATGATTTATCTCTAAAACACAATTGGTGATTCAGATGTAAAAGACACTATTGGAACTGCTCTGCTATGTGCTATGGCCAGTCCATCCACAAAATATGCATTTCTGTAGAAAATCTGAGAACAAAATCTACATTTCTCTTGATCAGAGTTTCAGAAAAAGGAGTGATTCGTTAGTTTTTTTTTTTCTTTTTTTTTTTATTTGTAGAAGATAGAACATTAGAATAGTTAATTTGAACTAGAACTCCATAAAAGTAGGGTGACAGATGACCTTTCATAATTTATGAATGAGTTTTCATTAAGTGAATGGAGATCAACCTATCCTATTTATCATAGGATAAATGCTGAAGACAAAACAGTGGTCAGACTGGCAGGAGATAATTAATTTTTAAGGAAGGAAGAAGAATATGGAAGTTCCAGATATATAGGGCAGGGATATATAAGGCATGAACTAGACATTGAAAAGAATAAAAATAAATGAGAAGTCAGCAGAAAAGTAAGGTAATTGTAGATAATCTTACAAAGGTCTTATTTTAACTCATTGAAATATAAAACAATGGATAGTAATTTTGTTGTGTGGAGTCCTGAAAAGCTGACTCCTGATGTATGTTTATGAAATTTTTCTTTTCTCTGTCCTGAAGTTTTATTTAAAGATTTAAGCAGATTTTTTTAATAGAAAAGAAGATCCATATCTTCTAAGGAAAGCCAAATCTTACATTGTTTTCTGGGAGATACAGCGTAACATGTTAGCTTGTACCATTTTCACAAATTAATTTATTAAAAATCCACAAACACAGAATATCTTCAACTTCTTTTAATATAGGAAAGCAACTTCTCCAGAAAAATATTCGAGAAAAAAATCCTCCATTTTTCTCAATACTAATCACTTCTAGAAAAGGGTAATATGTTTTTGTGTGCAATATAAGTATATATTTGAGAGAACACTGAGAGGGAGATGTAATAATAAACTTCGAATACACTAAATGTATTTGCAAAAGAGAACAGTGCAAATTATTCTAGTCATCCATGGATGGCACAGGAAGATATCAACTTTAAGTGCTACAAGGGAAATTCAGACAGTGCTTTAGGGAAACTCAGAAAGTAAGTCAGAGCTAATTGTTCACATACCTGCATCCCACTCCCTTTCATGTATTCCCTAGGTAAACCCAGTCCTTGCCAGGACATAGGTGCAGAAATGTCAGGAGAACATCAGTTGCTTACATACATGAGCAAGGAATGGCTGGAATGTGCACCGTGCATCACACATACGCTGCAAATTCATGCATGGCAGGTGGCCTCATGTTATTTCTGGGGGAAAAAGCCCCCTGTCCTCCAGAGCAGTAAAATATTAAACTGGACATGGGAGTTTTGGAGATACTTTGTCTAGAACAACTCAAGATTGATGAATGTGTACCATGTTCTCCAGATAAAGTTCACAATCTTCCACAAAATACGGCATATCCTGAGACATGGCTTACAGCGCAAAAAGTTAGAATAAGACTCTATGTCTCAAACAGTTCCACTTGTGGTCTTGTTTATGTTTGATGCCAGCAGACATAAATTTATGAGGTGCAGTGTCTGGACCTTTAATTGTTAGGAAAAATGAAGAACTGAACTGAACTAAATTGAAAAAACTCAGTGTAAAAAACCAGAGAGGGAGAGAGAAATTCCTATTAACATGGGTCCAGTAGAACAAGATAAGGTAAGGTAGGGTAGTTAACAGCTCAGCAGTATGATCAGAAGACCAAGAATTGGTGAAAAATTAGTGAACAACTTTTTAAAGCAGAAAACAGGCTTTCTTTGTACTGATAAGTTGTCACATGAAATTAAAAGAACCACAAATATTACATATTTTTAATGATTAGAAACTGTTTGGATGTTTTGGGCTACGATATTTTTTCCAAATGTTTTTTTCTCTAATGCCCATGAGACTGAGATCCAACCGCTGTGGAACTGAGGTCCTCATGCCTTTTACAGGCTTTGGGGCAGAATGTGCTAAGAGCTTGGTCTGGGCATCTCTGAACTGGAGGATCACTGTTCAGAAGAAAACAACTAACAGAGCTAGGGAGCAAATAGGTGTGCTGGGATAATTTCCTAATGCTAGCCAGCTTTCCATATTTGTGTGTGCAGAGAAAATAATACTAACTGCAATTTGAGTTCAAGAGAGAAATCAAAAGGGAAACTACTTCTCCAGTCTGCCCAATCTTCACCTATAGCCCATTTAACTGTGTCTATATAAGGTACAGAATTTTATCACATCTCTTACAGGCTCACTGTGTCATGTCTGCAAACATGTTAAAAATGTGAAAGTCACAGTAGGAATAATATATCCAGTGCTATGTCATTGATATTTCTTCCAAATTTTCAATGCCACTACACTTGGAAAACTATAGATGCTGCTTTAAGGTCTTTTCCAACTGACATTGAAACAAACAAAAACTACAGAGTAATTTTCTTTTATGTGAAAGTCACTCAAAAGAATTTGTCATTAACAGGGCAGCAATTGTATAGAAGAAACAAAACTGTATGGCAGATTATCAAATACCATATATTTTCTGAGTTGATTAGTACGTGTTACACCTGTGTGCAAAAATTCCCAGGGGTCCATGTCAGCCTTTGGGCATTGCCACTGCCATGGTGCAGTGGCCTAGTGTTGATATCCTAGTAGTATTATGCAATGTTGGGAACATGGAGAATCATGTAACCTTTAAAACTAGTGGAATTGCTTTATTTCAAAAGTATTTCAGTCAGTTGTGTTTCTTTCTTTTAAATTCATGAAAAGTAACCTTTGCTGCAGCTCATGCCCTTAATTTCCAACAGACTTTTAAGCAGTTTTGGTTCTGTGCAAATCCAATGATCAGTCATCACTAAAATCTGTGAGATGAAAACAAGAATGCTGTTATATGAACTTATTTTGTACATTAATGGTAGGTACAGGTGCTAAGAGATTATTTTAGTGACTAGGAAAACTGCATTCAGGTACTTGGTTATTGTAAATGGCTCAAATTGTTTACATATAATATTATTGTATTTCATAATGTAGCTGTAATATTTCACAGCACTAAAAAAGAAATGTTCAAATACTTCAAACTACACTATTTTTTACAGAACACTTTCCCTTAAGTAATTAATTCTCACTGAACTCCTGAAAAATATCAGGATGTGTAAGGTTATTTCCAGTTTACAGACCAAGGGGCAGGGCTCACAGATTCCCAGCTGTGAAGAAGCTACTGGCAAGAGCTTTCTGATCCTCAAAAGCAAGTTGATGTTAGTTTTCTTTCATTTATTCCTATTTTCAAGCCCCTACACAGCAGTTCTCTCTTCTGGTTCACTCCAGCTTCAGACAGAACTACTAACATGTACTGATGAGCTTTTAATGAAGCATTTTTATCGTTTGCTTTCTACCCTTTCAGTGTCTGGCATTTTTGTATGTCATAGCAAAATATTAAATCAGCAGGACTTTACAGATGATACTTGATAATAGGATCTTACCTCACAGAGCTTAAAATTTTTATTAGTGTTTATAGTACTGGTTTGAGGTATTTCACATAGCATTTCCCTGGGCAACTGTTAGGAGAGATTCAAATGTTTAACATATGTGGCTGTGCACAGTATTATAACACGTGATTTTGCCGTCGCTATCTGCATGTCCTTTTCTTTTTCCTTTTAATAATTTCTTGCCTTAGCAAAATGTTCCTTTGGGAGAGGATCCTTGTGCCTAACAGTCTTTGCCTACGAAATTCCCCAGAACAGGAGTCCTAGCTGGATGGGTGGCAAGGTCTAATAAACCTTTTTTCTTTTTTTTTTGTGTGCAGGAGGGGCAGGGGATGGGGGAAGCTGACTGTGAACTCCTGCAGGGATTTTTCATCCAAGATAAATGGCTCTTCAAACCTGGCTAGTTTACAGATGTGCAAACATCTCTTCTGGAAGTTTGTATCCAACAGGGGCTTCTGCAATATGAAATTGTCAGGAGAGTTTAGTTCATGTTTCTAGCAGGGAGGAACAGAAGAAGACAAAGGGCTTCAAACATACCTGCTCTGCTGGAACTGATGTACTGATGTCATGTTCTTTGCTTTGCTATTATTTTCTCTTTTTTAATTGCTGTCTTGTATATTGTTCTTTTCATGAAATAGAGATCCCTAAATGGGTCTTTTTTTTTCTTCTTCTTTTAATCCTGTTTCCTATTTTAAAAATATTTAACCTTCTCAGTCTGCTCAGTGAATATGCTGTGCCCAGTAACATATGATGGGCTCCTCTTGGTAATGTCTGTTATTTAAAGAAGAGATTTCAATCCATGTTTCAGGATCATCCATGAACACAGTTCCCTTTCACTCACAGTAACATGCTGATCCCAGAAGGTGACAAATGTGCTTATGAACCTGCAGTAACCAGAGAGTAAACTCCTAAATTAGCTTATCCTTGTCGACACTTACTACATGTTGAGTCACAAATGATTGTGGAAAAATGCCTTTAGAAGCTTTTGAAACCTTCAGCTGTGATTGACTCTAAAAGATACGTTTGGCACCTAAAATTAAAGACAAGATCATGCAATTTTGAAAGACTTTATTGTGTTAGATGTTCAGAACTCACTATGTGCCTTACCTAATCATGTTCCGCATTCAAAGAATGGAGAAACTGAGGTTGTCAAAAGAAATAGTGCACAGGGATCACAAAAGAAGCTCTTGGCCCTTTGAGTAGCACAGAAATCTTGCTGTTTTTCAACCAGCTGGCCAACTTTATGTGTTTATTTCTCTAAAAGGTGTGGCAACAGTGCAGACTTATCTATGTGTGGTCAATCTATGACAGTAACTTGTCCAAGGTAGCCATTTCTGTGTGTTTCAGAGGCAGCCTGTCTCCATCAAGCTGATCCATACTGATTTACTTCTTGTTCCTGTGGAGTATAGCTGACTTGAGATAAGAAGTTCTGGGTTTTTCCTTAATTTTAAATTCTGTTTTTATTTTTCTAAACAACATGAAAGGTGTTCAACAATTCAGACCTACCCTTGGGGGAATCCTGTTTCCAGTAATGAAATTTCTTTTTTGTCCAGTGTTGTCTTTCTGAAAGAAATGAAGGTGTTTTGCAAAAGCAAAACTTAAATAAACTATTTGAGTTAGGAATACTAATCTCTGGTCCCAAGGCATTTACTGTCAGGCAAACAAAGAAAAAAGCTGAGTCTCTATCAAATGTTCTATTTTGATATTTGTATGACCAGATCATAGTAATACATAAGCATCTTAATTTGTAGCAAATTAGAACAGCCTTGATAAATACAGAACTAAATGAATATATTAGCTATGGAGTTTATTGCTTGTGCATAAAGAGCTAGCTATGTGGTAGCTGAGACATAGGATAGATAAAAAGGCTCTGATTTTTTTTCAAATATTTGCATTCCAGTGTCTCCTTCTTGTTTTACTTTTTAAAATTTATTTGTTTTTTAACCACTCTCTTGACTTCCTGCCTGGCACAAGAAGCTTTTCAAAGAATAGAAGTTTTTATCTGAAAAGTTTTCTGTAAAACAACAATTTCAAGCAGCCACATTTAAGTTCCCTGTAAGAACCCTTATTCTCTTCAGAGCAGGGATCACATTACATTCTAGGCTTTTGAAAAGCAACAACACCACTGCCAAAGTCTCTCTACCCTTAAAGACTTCTCATGTATCGCATAGCCTTTTTGCTGTCAAATGCCATTGGAGTGTAAATAGTTCAGTCCCTGCTAGGGTTGATATCACTGGACTGAGTGCATTTAGGATATGCATCTCTATATTCACTTCATTTGGAAATTTATATATATCTATAAATTTATATGTTAAAAAAAAGAATGGATGGAAGGCATTTTTCTCTTAAATAATTTGGGTGTCTCTTTCTCTGTTTTAGTAAAATATGTGAGAGTAGTTTTGAAATTAGTTGAGCTGGAGTTGCCGAACTTGGCTGTATATCTGAGCAGCCTGGATGGGAAGCCTTTGCAACTGATATTGTCCTCAGCAGCTGATCAGCAGAGCATTTCCTTCCCATACCCAAACCAGCAAAATGACCACATCCAGCAGGCAGAGCTCTTCTACATCTATGGTCAACAACTTGGCCAAAATATTCGATCCAAACACTTTGCAAAACCAAGGGCCAGATAATGGAATGGAACCTCCTCAAATTCTTCATGTTGTGAGAAATGAAGTCAGCACATCTGAAAGTTTTAGCATCATGGATGTGAAGTTTGCCTCCCTTGAAGAGAAAATTGACAAACTGTTGACTCTGCAAGACAATGTCCTTAAGAAGCTTAACAGTGTTTCCCAAGAAATCTGTTGCATCGAAAAAGACATTGAGATGGTAAAGGCAGAAACATCTGAACCCGGATCAAGGATGGAAAGAAACAAAAAACTGAAAAACAATGAAATGAAGAGACTTTGCCTTAAAATGAAAAAATCTCTTTCTGATATAAACAGGAAAGCAGAGCAGCAGGTTAGAAGGCTAGATGGACTTGAACAAAGTGTTTCTGGACTACAGAAACTTGTAGGGCCTCTGGTTGAGAAGGTGAAAACATTTATAATTCATAATTCAAGTGTAAAGCATCATGTTAAAAAACGTAAAGTTTGCAAGGCAGGAGCTGGACATCGCTTTAGGATGCACATTTTCTCAGAGACAACAGCTGGTGACCTGCTCAAGAAGAAAAATGAAAAGGTGAGCCCAGGTTTGTGTTTCGTCTTGGCAGGAATCATTGCAAGCTACGGATATGTTCTGCTCTATGCCCAGGTTTTTCGTTTTGTTGACATTTAGAAAGGACAACAAATGTGCTCTAAAAATGAAAAGTATAAGAACAAGCTGAGCAAGTTTCAGTGGAAAAAGTATAGAAAAATCTATTTGTTATATGGACCTTCATTTTTTTTCTAATCGTCCCTTCGCAGCTGTAAAACATAACAACAAAGAACATAACAAAGATTGACACAGATTTCAGGAGTCTTGGGTCCTGGCCATGAATTTTACAATGATCTTTTCTGGATTTATAGTTATCTGGGGGAATCAAGTTGCAGCAGTTGTGTTATGTGCACCAGGGTCTAGAGATTAGTGAAACTGGTAAAAAGGTTCCTTGGGTCAGGGCATGTACGTATGTTTGTCCTTTATTTCAAAGAACATCTTAAGTGTGCTGTTCCGATCTGGTATTTCTCTCCATTGGTGAGGACTAGGGGACTTCTAAACTGGGATCTGAGGTAGGGTTACTGTAACTGGAGCTGTGGCTTGTGTAAACTTCCCTGGGTAAAAAAAAAAGCCTGTGTTACCATAATGGGAGTTTCATCATGTTCTTTAAAGTTCAGATTAAAAGACACCAACAATCTCTTGAAAGACTCCATTGACTATAATAAGCTCTTGTAAGGTAGTTTGAGTATTATTTGTTTGGTTAAAAAAAATTAAGGATTTTCTTCTGACAAAGTATGTTGGAATTTAATTAACCCACAGTGAACCAAAAAGGTTGCCTTTCATATTTTGTTCTATTTTGCTTAATGTTTTTTATCCCAAAAAGTCACATGCCTGCTTTACTCTTTGGTTCATTTAAAAAATAGCTCTTGAGTTTGTTTTTCTAAAAATTTTGAGCAGGAAAAATATCATGTGAAGGTATTACTGGAAACGGCATTCCTTCAAAAAAAGAAGCACCACACCCAATATTACTCAGAATGGCCTAGTCAGCAAACCGTGTGCTTTTCAGCTTGGTTACCCTAAGGCAACCCCACTTCTTAGATATACAAAAAGCATTTGAGCCTTCAAAGGAAACTATAAAAATAGCAATCAGTGCTGAGTAGCAGCAAAGGAACATCTTGTAAAGCTCTGTCAGCTGAACTGACTGGTCTGCCACTATGTAAGGATATAAATTGTGCATCCTTGCTTCCAGAGCATCACTAACTCAAGAGAAAAATTGCTTCCTTTTCAAAGAAGACTGACAACAAAAATCGCCATTATGGGCCCTTCTTGAACATCAGGCTGGACTGGTTTCAAAAAAGGAGTTTCAACAAGAGAGAAATTTTTGTTGTTTTATACAATTACGTTGCTTAGAAAAGATTGTTTATTTTGAGCATCTGAGTTTAGGGTTTCTTTTACTTTTCAAAACGTCTGTTGTAAAAGCCCCATTGGAATGAGACCCACAGGTCATCTCTGTAATGCTGCCATCAGTGCAGTTTGTGGTAGAGATTTACCTATCTTGGTGAAAGTACATATTCATCTAAACTATTTATAAACATAAGATGAATCAGGCCTGGCATGTTAATGAACTGGCAGCTCCTGGAGACCAGAGTACCTGAAAGGCTCTCTGCAAGAAAACATAGGTTTGGAGAAAGGACAGGACCTTGCATGCTTTGCTGGTGAGTCTGTGGAAGCCAACAAGTGTAGTGGAACAGGAGGAGCTTGTGCTCCCGGCAGGTCAGAGGGGAGCCAGGATGGCAGAGATGCAAGTGCCCCATGGAGAGTTCAGAGCTATGAAAGACCTGGAAGTAGAGGCAAGAGGCCTTGAACATGATGGAAACAGAGACAGCCTACTGAAAAAGATCCAAGAAAGAGAGGAGCAAGTGGAGTTTCTGTCTTTTCCCAACACCAGCTACATTTGTAATCCCCTCACTGATTCATTTTTGTTTAGGCAGACTCTTGGCGATGCTGAGTGGACTTGGTAGGAACTTGTCTAGCATGTGGGCTTAGGACAGGCAGCATGAGCATGTCTGGAATCATGCTGACGATATTATGATGTTGTTTATATTTTGTTTGTTTTATGAGATAGCATACATATGTTGGCTTGTCATTGCCTCCTCTCTCTGTGTTTGATTTATTAGAAAAGGGCCATCATAAAATTACCAAGCTATCCTGTGAACAACAGCTGGCTTTGGTAAACACTTAGTCATCTTTGGTTTAAGTGAAAACAGATTTGAAGTCAGCCCTGCATTAGGAGTAACAGAACATGGAATGATATCCTTCAGCAGAGACTGCTGAGCTTGGCTGTCAGCTAAGTAGGAGACAGTGTGTACCAGCATTTAGGGCAAACAGACTCTCCTCTGGGTGAGGGGGGTAAGATCAGCACCTCTGAGCAAGTTAGTCAAAAGACTGGTCCATGAGACACTGCGAAGTTAGTTGCTCATGCTTCCATATTTGAACTGGATTTACATATGTTTATATATGTTTTATATAGTTGTGATTAAAGTAAAAAGAAAAGTAAAGGAATAGAAAAACAGGGGATCTCACCCTTGCAGTTTTATACCTGAACGGTACCAGTGATACCTGGTGACATTGCAATTAATGAGTTTACCAAAATGTGCAGGTACCAGTCCTTGATTCTCTTAACAGAGTCCTCGTTCCTATCTCTAGTCCCCACCTGACAATAATTTTGAACAGTGCTGACCCTGTAGAAGTGCAAGCTGCCAGGCATTAAGAACAACATGTCTTGTGTCAGAGGTGGACTGTGTGTGGCAACACCGAGCAGCCCTTCAATCCTTTCATACATACACAGTCCTATTCTGTGTCTGTACGGTCACAAACAAGGCAATGCATTCACTAGAGTTACTTCAGAAGGACAGTGCCCACTTCTGTGCACTACTGGAGATGGTCAGGTGTTTTGGGTGATGTTCCTATTTGTCATCCACCCTGCTCCAGCTATGATTAAATTCCATCTCTTTGTTCCAACAGCTGAGCTCTCTGAAAAATGGTTGTCTGGCCCCAGTCTGGTTCTGCAAAATAATCCAATCATACCATATGAATGAATTACTAGTAGGTGGTGCAGTAGGTAACCATGGGCACAGCTGGGTAAGGCAGTGAATTGTGTTTATATACTGCTCACCTGCCTTTCCATCCTTCCTTCTCTAGAGAGGTGCTGCACTTTGCTTAATGCAGTATTGTTTTAAAATTTTTTCTAACTGTCTCTTTTTACAGAACCATATTATTAGAGACCTATGAAAGAGGCAGAACAGAGAGGGAAGAGGGGGAATGAGAGCGAGGTAAAGAAGGGGTATAAGCAGCTGGGGTGTATAAACTCTCTCCTGGCATCAGCAGCAGCCAGAACAATTTCCGAATCACAGGCTCAACAGGCACATTTTGTTCTCTTGCAAAGTATAGGGATTGTTCTCTTCTGAAACAAATTTCTGCTTTCCTGCCTTTTACTGACATCCTGAAATACCTCCACTGCCTCATGCAGGAGTTTAGTTTATTTCTGGTTTGGGTTGAAGTTGTAATATTGTGTAGCCTGGAGACACTTCACGCTTTGTCAAAGCTGCCAAATGTCTCGCAGTCGTTTTCTACTGAGTGCAACATGACCTTATCACCACATGGCTGACAGTAGTAGTGTGTATTACTTGTCGTTTAAGTTATTTTGTACTATTGCCACTCAGGGAAATCAGCAGTTCTACAGTAAGGGTATTTAAAAGCCTTGAGGTTTTCCTCAAATTCACCTTTTAAAGTAGTTTGTGTTAATCCTGTTGCAAAATGTTCCTGTCTATAACTCCATTTTCAGTCCTATTTCTTCCACTAATAAAGAAGGAGAGTAAAATAATACTTCACTTATTTCCTCCACATTAAAGAGTTTAGAGATTCTGTATTATTAACCGGCAAATACTCACCTGGAGAGTCAGAAAGTCCATTTTGTTGCTATCATAAAGCAGTGTTGAACTTCCTGCAGTTGCCTGCAGGTGTCTGTAACTTTGGTTTCCTGACATTTCTACTGGCTTTGCTGTAGGACTAACAACTATTAACAGTTTGGGGCTGTTTCCCACACTAAAGACACCCCAGTGGTGGGAGCTGTGCTTTCTGCTTGAACCCTCCATCCCTCCTGTGCAGGTATCACGCTGCAATTGCAGGTCACTGGCTGCTTTAGTAGGAGCCCACAATGAAACTGCTGTTCACCACATGTGTTTTAAGATCCATTCAGCCTCAGTCTATAACTGTTCTGATTCCTTCATTTTGCCTACAAATGCTAACAGGTCCCTTATGTGTTATTTAAATTCTCTCCAAATTGGCCATGTTCCATGTATTTTTCATCTTTCAGCCAAATAGGCGGGAATTGTTTAAATTTTTTTTTTTTTTTAATTTGCAAGAGTTTCTGCTGTGCTCAGTGGTTTCAAGGGTAGAGATTTCTGCAGAATCTCAGCAAATGGGTTTGCTGCTGCTTGGGCAATGCAGCTGGTCAGCACTGTTAGGCATATGTTCTTTTTTCCCTCAGGACTGATGCCTTTACTTAAATATGTTCTTGGTAGAAGAATTTCAGCTTTTCAGCGAGCTGTAATATAGTAGAGTTAGAATTCTCTCTGACTGTCTATAAAACTGGTATTTTTTCTCAGAACAATGTTTTCATCTTGTTGTTCCCTGTTCTCTCCCTTACTGGCAGCCATAGGAGTTGTTTCATGCCTTTTCAATTTGTAATGCTGTTTAGCTGTTTTCATTTACCTTCAGAACTTGCTGTCTGCTGTACAGTGTTCCCTATGTAGCATCCCATCCTGAACACTGTTGTGATTTTGCTCTCTGCAACTCTGAAAATGTGTGAAACCAAAGTAGGTGCAGCTGATTTCTAAATACCTGCATGCCACATTGGATGGCTTTTGGGCATGACCTTAATGCCCGTGTGTTAGCGTGACCATTGTAGGAACCCGTTACAATTCCTTTGCAAAACTAGGGAGACCTCATGATGAAGATAAAGAGATAACTGATAAGTGCAGGAAAACAAAGCAAGGCAGCTCATCAGAGAGCAGTCCTGTAAAAGCAGGCATTTCCTTAAAGAGGTGAGACAGCAGTAAGGAGGGATTTGCTCAGGGAGGAAGTCTTTGTCCATTGCAGCTGTCTAAAGTTCACCATTTGTCATCAGATATCCTACATTTGAGCAGTTTTCTGGTGATGACTCCTCTCAGCCCCTATCAGCAAATGTTGGGCTACCACTCTTGACTATTTCCTCTGGTAGGAGAGTGCCATTGCAACTAAATATGGGGTCTCCACCACACTGAGTTTTAATGACAAGAGTGACTGCTCTGAAACACAACTGATCTAGTTGCATGCAGGCAGCAGCCTGGGTTTTGCATACACATGCAAAGGAAAAGGAGCCATGGTGGGTGACTGGGCAGCAGCCCCAACAGAACCTGGAAGGAGCCCCACCATATTCCATTTGCTGGGCTCTGCAGCCAGAACCCAGCCAGAACCCATTCTGCTGGGTTCTGTGGTTAGGTGCCACAGGACCACGGTCTGTCTATAAAGAGAAAATTTAAAAAAACCCAACAGAATAGGTCTTTCACCTCAACCCAAACACCCTTCTTGTTAAGCAAATTATTAGGAAACCTGCAGTCTAATTCAATTCTGGAGTCCAATTCAAAGTGAGTCATCAAAGCTGTAGTGGATGATCTCTTAAGTCTGTAACCCTTTGGATGGAAGTCTCCCAACAATTTGATTTCTCCAAAACAGCTTGAGAAGGGCAGTTCACGAAGTGTGAAGATATTTGCTGTTGATACCATTGCCTGCTTAGCTCAGCTAAGTCACTGAAGTTGAGAAATACTCTCTTAAGAGTGAAGCTACTTAAGTGATACTGTAGGAAAAAAAAAAATTACCTGAGTAGTTTGACAAGTGGAGGGTTTACGGCCACAGTTAAAAAGATCAGCCAGTGATTTGGCTTTCAAGATGGATTTGCTTTCTTCTTTCTCACACTTTGACAATAGTAGGACACACTTAGGAGGATGACCCATTTAATAGTAATGGCAAAAATGTGAAGAGTAGCACCTGGAAAATTTTGGGGTTGTGATACAGGTGCATGTGAGGCACATATACACCCTGTCAGTCAATCACACATGTAAGGACCTTGGGCAGTATAGAAAAGGGATAGATCTGAGGCTGTCCAATGCGCTGGTAAGAAAAGCAGCTGAATTTTTCAGTGCTTATGCTTGCCTGATGTTGCCCCTGATTTGTTCAGATGAGAGACTCTAAAGTGATAGTGACTGGTTGATTTGATTTGATTTGATTTCCCAGATACAGTGAACAGACATGTGTCAAAGCCAGGTAATGCTGAGTGCTCTGGTCCTAGTTGGTGTCGGGATAGCCTCAGATTTGTCGGTGATTATTAGAGGCCTCTGTGTATTCCTGAGCCATTAGAAGTATACTAGTCAATTGGAGTTAAAAAATCTACCTCCAAAGCTCTTCTTATGTCTGATAATGACTCTGTTAAGTACAGTGACTAGACCTCAAGGAGAAAGTTAATGTTTAGAATGAACCTGTCACTGTTAGTGCAACCTGTTGCATCTTCACTGAGGCCATGGGCTCTGTCAGGAGCCTGGTTGCATGAAAGCCTTTTCTACTCTTCAGTGTCTACCCTGTTTTGAGAAGAATAGCCTGGCAGGAGGAAGAATCCATTGGAAACAGGACAGACACTGCTTCTCCAGCACAGTGGGTGGGAAGTCAGCAAACTTTAGTGGGGAATGGACAATATTTTGGCTTTACAAATCTTCAGCTTCTTCCCTAGGATGATTTTGTTCTGAGGGATTTTTTACATCAGATCTTGTTACCTCATTACCAATGTATTTTCAAAGCAGCAGGTCACATAGACATTTTCTTGCATTTTGTATTGGGGGAATCACGATTCTCATGGTTCAGAGCTTATTTCTTGTGTGGGATTAGAAGATATTTGTGGATTGAGTTTGGATTTTACAAAATAATGATTTCTTTATCTAGTTCAAGGAGCTCTATAAAAATCATGCAAGAGTCAAAATCCTTGCCTGAAGGTGCCAGTAGTTGTTATAGTGTACCAAAAAATAATAACATGGAAGAAGATGAACCGCCTGCCAGTAAAAGTGGAATTCTCATGTTTTTTAGCAGTTATAAGTTTGTATCAAAAATACTTCTTCTGAATATTTCACACTGCTGGGGGGCAGAGGGGGGAGGGAAGAGACATGTATTGAAGAGGAGCACTAAAGAGCAGGAGGGGATGGAGTCCACCTTTGGTGGATGGCACAGGAGGCATTGCCATGCATGCAGTTGCCCCAAGGTCTCTCTCATATGTGATGCACTCTCCTGTGAACCACTGAGGAGATAGTGGGACCATCCTCAGCACAGTGCTCAGGTGGCTGAGTTCTGGCTGTTAGGGAAACTCATTAATTGCGAATCTCAAGTGACTTAATAATTTGGATAAATGAAAGGTGATCAGATCTTACACAAAACCAGGTTATCTTGCCATAATACAGCTCTGCAAATTATCAAGAATATGAGAAAGTGACACTGAGTTAAAATGTTGTTTAGGCATATGCAAAGGTTTGTGTCTTGGTATTGGCAGATGGAAGCTGAGGGTCATGTCTTGGTATCAAATGAAATGTGATGGAGCGATAAAGGACTTCTAACTAAATGGTTGGGGCTGCTTCAGGAGGCCATTCATTACAAAAATTTTTACAATGGGAAAAAAAGTATCAAAGAGTTTTATTAGGTGAATAAAAAAATCTGAAATTTAGCTAAAAAAACATTCCAAGGGTAGGACTGCTGCAGTATAAAGAAGGAATTTAACTATGTACAGCTCATTAAAAAGGAGTCAGATGTCTATAAAAGACATTGATTTCTTGCTGCATTTGAAATTTCTATTAGAATATATTATATTTATATATATTATTGCTTTTTGCTTAATTTCTGCAAGTTCCTAAAGTAAATGTAATTAATTTCCTTTTTTTTTTTTTTCCCATTGGTCTATACTGAAGTTTCAGCCTCTGGACTATGTCACGTTATTCTGTGTCATCACCTGGACTTTTATTCTGTCTCTCTTTCTTAGGGTCTGGCAATACTCTATGAAAGAATATGTTTAAGTCTAGAAATGTATTTTTGTAGACAAAATTGTGTAGATACAGACACCTTTTTGTTGTGGTATACTTTACAGGGTCACAACACAGACTTTCATATTTAACCTTTTGTGAAATGAAAATGTAAAATTCATTGGAAGCTTTTGGCTTTTATGACTAGGAAAAATTACTGTAGTGCCATTCACCTAATTTTACATATTCAAGTCATTAAAGAAAAAGGAAAAATAATATTTTCTACTGAGAAATATTGATTCCTGTAATTTTAGAAAACAAGGACTAGAAAAAGTCATGTTACCTCAGTTTGCAAAGAACAATACATAAATAAATAAATTATTATTAGGGATTAAGTTAAAAAGACCCTTAAGAAAGCTCTAACACTCTGAGGGAAGAGGGAGTGGTATGAAGAGTAATTAGGTGGGATAGATGTCTTTAACAAGCCACCACACCTTTCAGATGAGATCTTCAAAGAGAGTGATGGCTTTTGGGAATTGTGGGCTCTCAGAGGAGCTGCTCAGCTTCCTGGGGCTGGACATCACACGTACCCCTGGCAAACTACAAGGACGTCTTTGTACCTCCTGTGGCTGTGGTGGGAAGGATACATTGAGTTCTGTCAGCCCCAGAGAAACTGGTGAACCCCCACCCTTTAGAGGGGAGAAATAATGAGCAAAAGTTCTTGTGTTTATTGCCAGGTCAAGATTTGACAAGTTAAAGTGTTGCTACAAATAGAAAAACGTGGAGAAAACTGGAATGTTCATGTATAGACTACTCGTGTATTTACAAATAGTTTAGTATCTAGTCCTTATGTTTGTATTTCTTCCTCTAGTGTACATTTGCCCCTATATTT
Source organism: Origma solitaria (assembly GCA_013397895.1). Classification (NCBI taxonomy): domain Eukaryota; kingdom Metazoa; phylum Chordata; class Aves; order Passeriformes; family Acanthizidae; genus Origma; species Origma solitaria. Next base: position 573,679 of record VZRL01000934.1, on the reverse strand, counting down.
ATTGCAAATTGGTTCCAAAGGTTATCAGTAAATATTTAATTTTTTTTTCATTTAAATTACTATGAGCTCCTCATCTGCTGGTAAAATGTCAGAGATCAGAAATGGTCCTTGAATAAACATGGTAGTAATTTATGTAATGCCCTGGCAGTCCCAGGTACTCAGCACTGTCCTGTGTTCCTTCCACTAGACGGATTTTCAAAAGCTGGCTTCTGTATTTCACACCTGCAAACTGCAGCAATATTGAGTTGGAAGTGCTGTGTGTCTGCAATTAATTCTGAATGCAGAAGTGAAATCTGGCCTCATGCTTCAAAGAGCTTGGAGGCCATTTCTCTGGTTATTTGCTCAGCTGACTGTGTTTGATCAGAGCTGAGGTCCTCAGTGGTACAGAGAGGCTGACATACAGGAATCCAAGTGCATTACTAATTGCCGACACAGTGCAGAATAAATAAGTCTGTGGCTTTTCCCTGGTTTTTTTTTAGTGCTTTTCAGAACATTGGTTGATTCCAATTGATTGATGTTCCATCTGGCAACATTGCATTTATATTTAAGTTCTCTGGGAACAAGGCTCCAATTTATATTTCAAGGGTATTTACCTGGTTGTATTGTGGACTTTTTTATTTTGTGGTCTGCAAATTCCTGGGACCAACTTCATCCCAAATAATTGTCAGTCTCAGGTCTTATGCTCATATTACAGTTGCCTTGTCCCTTGCAGATCAAGATTTTCTGAACAAGTCCTGTTGAAATCCTTCCATGCAGTTGCATCCAGTTTGTCTCAACTCTTTCGGCTTCTTCTGGAATTTCCTTTCCCTTGAACTGTGTTTATAGCAGATACACATTGCTTTGATTTCATGCCTATTTTCTATATAGCCTGATGAAATTAAAACAAAAAAAAATAAAGCATAAAAAAATGTGGAGGGCTTACCAGAACAAATGTTTAGCAATAGGACTGGATGGTTCCCAGAGCTGTGGGGCTGCTTGGATGGTTAAGACGCCCAAAATTAAGTGCCCGAACCTGTGTATTTTGTTGGGATATGTACAACACTGCTTTATCTGGTAGTCCCACTGGAAAATATTTGGGGGTATCTGCATTTTTCACACATTTTGGATCTGTTAATTATAAGGACAGTGCCAGTTTCATGGCACTGTGAGAGGAAGAAGGCAGGTGGTAAAAGGAGCACCAAGCAACAGCAGATACCACATGGTACTGTGGTCACCATCCTACCAACAAGTCCAAGAGTGGCCAGTGAGAAAACACACCAAGCACACAGCGGAGAAAGGGGAGCTAATATCCACAAAGGTAACAGTAAGAGCAGAGGTTTTAGGAGGACCTGGATTGGCATGAAGCACCTCTAGATGTCACTGCAACATTGTAAAATGTAGGCAAGAGTGGGGTACAAAGCTGAAGTTGCTGTTTATATGCTCCAATTCCTGGTTACTGTGTCTGTCAGCCCTTAATAAATTGTTGCATCATTTGAAAAGCCATTACCAAATGTTGATTAAACAGCAGGAAACTTTTTCATACCTGTCAGTAAGATTGTTACCAAACATTTTGCTAGAATATTAAATATTCCAAGATTTGGTTTAACCTAACCTAGCTTTTTAGCAGCAAAAGCTAGTACAGGGCAGCAGCTGATTTCTGGATGTTTCTGCGTTTCAGTCTCTGAGGTTTGGTCCTAATCTTTCCTGTTTTGTTTTTTTTAAATGCCAACACTGATGCTGATTACAACTGAGATAATTTCTTTTGCTTTACACAGGTACTGATTCAACTGGCTTGGTAGTGATTGAAATAAAGACCTTAATTTATAGGAAATGTGTGAGTTAAAACACAAGGTATTTGGATTTCACAAAAAAAAAAAGTAGGCCGCAATTTCATGAGGACCGATACAACAAGCAGATTGTATAAATTGACTAATATGTCAATTGTCTCTTCTGCACAGGTCATCAAAGAAAAAACACACTTGAACGAAACAGAAACAGAAACCGAAACAGAAACAGAAACAGAGAAAGAAGAGAAGCCACCAGATTCAACAGGTTAGACTATTTTTTGTCTGATCAGTTTCTAGTTCCTAAGAAATAGCACAGAAATAGCCATGACTTTCCTGGGCAGCCCCAGTGAAGTTGTTTGGATTATGTGTGTGCTCATCAGCATGAGTGAGCACAGGGCATCCAACTGCTCAACAAAGTGCTTTGCATGAGGAGTTTATTAACCTTGACTTAGCTGACAATAACTTTGAGTGAGAAAAACCTTTTCTAGTGCTGTGTCTGAAAGGGAGCATTTCTCACCCATTATATCCCAGTTTTAAATAAGTAGTCTACTCCTGCTTAGGATACACTTGCACTGACCTTGAAAGTGGGAAAGCAAATGCCTAGTTTAAAATTCAAGAGAAGTTATGCTAATTGTGCAGCCCTGCTTTAATATCCTTCCTGACTATCAGAAAACCACTGACAGATTCCTTTGTAATCTCCTTACTTACAGATGGAGCCATCCAGCAGAGCCAGTCCTGCTCGCAGGAAGAAGAAGTTGATAAGCTCAACAAGGAAAATGCCAAGAGGGAGAGCTCCATTCTGCTTGAAGTGGATCCTCCCAAATTTCATACTGAAGAATCAGAGGAGAAAGAAGAAAGTTTGTCTTTAGAAAGCCATTATGAATATAGGAGAAACTCTTTTCAGGAATCCTTCACTCCAGAAAAGCAGCAGGAAGAAGATGCTGTTGATGATGCTTGTCAAAAACTAACTGTGCAGGAGATAGAGAGTGAGTCCCCAGCAGATGAAGAGAAGAAGGAGGAACATCAAGTGCCTGAAGACGAAGGACAAGAGGAGAAAGTGAATGAAGGGGAGGGAAATGCTGATAAGAGTGAAAAAGGTGCTGAGGAACCACCAGCTCCCTCCCAAAAGGAAGATGAGGCAGAACAAAGTCATGATGAAGAGGTACCAGAGGGAAGGTAAGGTGTGAAACTCAAACTACACATTCTTAAGAGACCCTTGCTTCAGAAAAATGTATGGTTCAAGTTTCAAGTCAAAGTGGTTGGTGAAAATAAATATTGGTGAAAATTTAGCCCAATACAAAAGTGAAAAATATGTTTATGTCTCTGATCTAAGTGAAATTATACTCTTAAAAAAGACAGGCAAACAGTCCACCACACATAGTATTAGCAGTGTGCAATGATTGTTTGCTTGGGAAATGTGTTAGGGACATGGAAATTATGTTTTGCTATTCTTTTTCTCAGAGAAGAATTCTCCCATACTGCAATGTCATATAACATGAACAAAATAGATGAGATCATCTGTCAATTGGGAATTAACTTACTGCAAAACGTAGTAACTTAAGGGATAACATAAAAACGTGAACATTTGGCCAGGCAATTGACCTGATAAATTTGTTTACCATAATTCTTTCTTTCCTGCTTATAATACATAGCCTTTCAGGGATAAACAGGTTTAAGGTCTCAGGAACCTATACGAAAAAAGTGAAATTCCAATGCTCTCCCCTCCCTTTAAAGGTGAGATTGATAGCTAAATGCCAAGTTTGGAAGAACTCAGGTGAGGTTTTCAGTAACTGAGAAACATTTTGCTGTCATGATTAATCTAAGGGCCATTTTTATTTCTCAGGGTGGATATTAAACCAGTAAATGTTACACCACAAAACAAATAGCTTAATATTATTTGAATGCAATATCCATGCAGGCATTTTTCATGTATGTTTCTAAATTTGCTCTGCTTTAAGTGTACTCTGCACTAATACCATGTTTTGTCCTTGCAGGTGTAAAAGCTGCGAAAAAGGTACAGGAAATTCTAGTTCAATCCCTGAGCAGACCTGCCAATTTGAGCATAGTGGTAGTAGTGAGTGTCAAATGCATGATGAAGACCTAGTCAAAGACGACAACAAAAAGAGCAGGGTAGTTGCAGAAAGCACTGATGGCATATGTAAAACTATGAAAAGCTCTTAAAGGTAGTATCCTAAAGGCACACCATTTGATTCCCCTGGTATTACAGTGATGAACAGAGAGATATCTGCAGATGAGGATGATTTCACAATCGTGCTTAGTAGGGGAAGACAGTGTTCATGGTAGCTCTGATGGGAAACAGTTTTTCATGGACTGCATCTTAAGCTGATGAGAAGTAACATGATTCTACTTGCTTTCATATTAGATGCTTCTGTTCTGTCAGAAATGATTCACAATTAATTTGCTTCTGCCACAACTACTCCTCTAACAGCATCCTCTCTCCCTCTTCTTTTAACAAAGGAGATAAAACCCCTAAGAATAGAGTGAAGGGAGAAATTATATCAGGTGTGGCAAACATGGTCAACCTGTGGAAGTGTTGAGAATGTGTGTTAACAGGGAATCTGCAACGCTCTGGACGTAGCCTGTAAAAACAGCTTGCTCATATTCATACCTTTGTAATGTGAAGTGAGAACAACTGAGGTCTGCAAAGTAAAAAAATACAGACTTCTGTGTGGAAGCCTGAGTGGTGCTGTTGAGCAGTCAGATAAATCGTGCTCAGGCACTGAACTCTGAGGCAGTGCTCACCATGGAGAGGCAGAGATTTCTGATATTAGACCTCCAGCTTGAGGATTTCAGTGTCTATTCCTGTATATGAAATTATGGCGTGTGAGGAAGAAATTGGCACGTGGCCCGAAAGACTTGAAGTTATATGCATGTGCATGTGCATGCACAGGACTCAGGATGAGTTTATATGCTTTGGTGGGAGAGCATGGGAGGGAAGCGTGTATTTCAGGTTTGTGCTGGGTTTTTGTAGCAGAAAACAGGAGATAGCACACTAAAACTTTAAAGTCCATAAACTGTTGTGAGCTCTGGTAGATTGTTAGGGATGATGTTAAGGTTAGAGTGTCTCTGTTGAAGCATCTTTGATCTGAAATAGGAGATTGTTCTTGAATAGTGAGAAATCCCCTCTGGTTTGCAGGAAAAGAAAAATAGAGGGTCTGTCATGGGGAACATCTTGAAGGCAAAAACTTAAACATAGTTTTGAAATGCAGTCTGGCGTCTTTAAAAGAATATTTCCTTGCCCAAAGTTTGGTAATGTTTTGGAGCTGAGCTTTCAGAAAGACGTTTTCTTCTGTCACTTTCATGCTGGTGCTGATGGAGTTTGTGTTGTTAGAGTCAAATTTTGCCTCAGGTTTAGAGGTTTTCTTGGCATTCCGTGGGTCTCAGTAACATGCAAAAACCCATACTTACAGTCGTGCAATTCAAACTCCACAGAATCCCAAGTAGGTGGCAAACTTCCAGAAGCCCCAGCTTTTCACAATTCCTTGACCATGAACTAACTTCCTGACCATGTAAGTTATTAACACTGTCCAAAAAAAAATCTAGGTACACAGCTGGTGTCCTGGAAAAATGGACATTCACTGTGAATAAGGACAATGTACTGCTACACTAATGACCAAAGTGTTCCTGCCAGCTACATGCTGTCATGGGGTTTCTTGTTTGTGTTTTTGATAATTTTCACTGGAGTAATGAATGGTTTTAAAATTGCTCAACAAGCCTCCCACAAGAAGGAGCTGGCATTCCAAACCAGAGAGTTCATGTTGAAACACTGGGGCTGCAGCCCTCTCAAACAGTTGAAGAAGTATTTGTCACCTTGGTCAGCCAAAGGTCGCTCTCGGGAGTATCAATCAAATGAAAAACAACGTGGGTATGAAATTGAAGTCACAACAGCCTGCAAAAAGTCCAAATTAGGCGTGGTGGGCTGGTCTCCAGCAGGGATTTTGACATCAGGATGGCAGAAAAGTCCAGCATATGGAGGTCCAGAAAGTAACACCAGAGACCTGCCAAAACTCCATAGCTGCATCAGTGCAATGTTGGGAACCATCCCTTTTCTGTGCCCCTCTTTACCTTTTATCTGCCATCTTTTTTTAAGGACAGAATTTCTTCAGAGCAGCATATGACAGTTACCATGTGTCCTACCACACCGAGTCCTGAGCCATACTGGAAACCCCAAGCGCTGTCCGCCAGGGTGAAACTCCCTCATGTGCACAAGCTCTAAATGTGATCTTTAAAGGTGATGACCACACTGTGGAAAAGGACAAGTTTTGTCAATCAGTTGAGAAAGGAATTCTTGGCCGTGAACAGCAAAAGCTGGGAAATAACCTCTCTCAGCTGGGCCTGCAGGATAGTTCAGTTTCTCTTCCTGCCCTACTGGAGAGTTACAGTGCATACTCACCAACAGCCCCTGAGGAGGAAAAAATGTTTTAAAAAATCAGGGATAAGGCTGAATTGCAGAGCCCCCTTGTGAGTATGAAGCTGCATTGGTATGGTCTAGTGGTCTTCGCTTTGCCTTTCCCTACTGTTGTGCAGAAGATAACTTAATAAAGGAGTCCTTGTCTTTGTAGTGTAGCTCCCCAACAACAACATTTTTTTCTGAGCCAGAGCTCCTGAAATAAAACCCTTCTTCAATAGCAGACAAAGACCTATCTATAAAACCTAAAGTAAGTGTATTCAGTTCTTAAATGAACTTATCTAGGGAAAAGAGGAACTAAAATATGAGATAGACAAGAACTGCATGTGACCACTTATGTGCTCTCTGTCTGTTTTGTCTTTCATAGATGATATTCCTACTCCACCAGCACCATTTGATCACCGGATTGTCTCAGCCAAAAGGGTGGGGATCAGCAATTATTATAATGTCAATGAGGATGAAATTCTGGGAGGGTAAGTCAGGTGAAGTAAATCAACTTGGAAAGCAAGGCACAGATTTACAGCCAAGCACCGTGGGAGGTGAATGGACATGTCCCAGTACAGCTGATGTCATGAAAGTCTAAGCTTTTACAGTGCTTTATGGAGGGATGAAAAAGGAGGCTGGTTTTACAGTATGAGTGAATTTTGGCTTACTATTTGGCACCAATATTTGGCCTGTATTTGGCATTGTTCTAGGTCAGCCAGATGCCCTCAGGGTTTATGACAGGGCTCCTAGGATGCTGTAATACTTTACCTCACATTACAGCCAGCAGGATGCAGAGACTCATTGCAGTCTTCTTTGTCTCAGTGAGTCTCACCCCTGAAAACACATGCATGTTTTCAGATAGATTAGCAGGCTGATCTGACAGGCCATGCAGTTACTCATCTCTCATGCTGACATTATTTAGGAGAGTGGGATATTATAATTTTTCACGGCAGTGTACACTTGGGTAAGGCTTTTTTTCATCCATGGAGGAGAATGATGCAATGGAGGACAGATGGTGCACATAAGTGAGTCATTATCCTTACAGTGTATCCTTGACTTTCCTGGGATTAGTCATTGCATGTTATGAGGTGCGTATAGTGAATCATACAAGTGAGATAGTACCAGACAGAGCAGTGTGTGGGGTTGGTGTGCTTAAATGAGTAGTAGCAAGTACAATCTACACAATGAAATAGCAACAATAGAGCAATTGAATTGAAAGCCAGTAGAAAGAGGATAATTTATTTTTTATAATGTAGTTTACATTCAGAGTTGACACCTGTACCACTGGATGATTTTTTTTCTTCTTTTCTAGAGGACGTTTTGGGCAAGTGCACAAATGTGAAGAGAAAGCAACAGGTCTTAAGCTGGCAGCCAAAATTATAAAAGCCAAAGGTCCAAAACAGAAGGTTGGTAGAACATGATATTAGTCTTTTTTTCCCCAATGGATCACGCACTTCAGCTACACAACAGATCATGACAAATTGTCTCACAAGCCATCACACTCATAGGACCTGATGGATTACCATAACTCTAGTTCTATCTCCCTTCTCCTCCAAAACCTCTAGTAGCTCATCAAAGTATTATTTTTGGGGTGGTTTATGTTTCTTTTAAATGTTATTTTCTTTTGTTTTGTTTTTGTTGCAAATTCTATTAGTGTTTTCTTTAATGATAAAAACATTTATCAGGCCTGTGACATAGTGTATTCCCTCCCAAGCACACAGTAGCCGTTGCTGCAATGGCTTGATGTCAGTGTGGGGGATGCTGATAAAAGACATGATCCGGACTCCTGACATCAACACAAATACAGATGAGATGAATTAGTTGGGGCTGTTTTGCAAACCTCTTGGCCATCTGGGACTGGCTTTCACTGGAAAGACATGCATAGCATCCTTTGTGTGACATTGGTGTCGTTAATGGCATTCAAGAGTTGGATTTCTCACAGGTAACTGGGGTTGCTAAGGTATAGATGTGGCCAAACACAAATCCCTTTATAATGATTGGAGAGAGACTGACACCAACTATTTTAGCATGTCTAAAATAGTTGGGCTGAATGGAGGTACCAGTCTCCTCTGACTGCAAAGTTAGGTTTTGAGGACTGTCCTGGACTTAGTTTGATTTTGTGCACCTACAGCCGTTTGAACAAAATTCTCCTCTGCTTCTCTTTTTCCTTTATGTCCCTGTGAGTCTACCACTTGTCCATCTGGGCTCTCCTCTTCCTTTTCCACCAAATAGCTTATTGCTGAAACACCCCACTCGAGCTCTGAGTTCAGCCTACTAGTTCCTATAGCCTTGACATCTACCACTGCAGGAGCCTTGAGTTTGGTTGCCACAAGTGACAACATGAAGATCATGTAGATTTGCTTCAAATGTAGCTTTCTTAGGAAAAAAAGGCATCTGAAGCAATACCCATGGCTCTTTACAGGATGAAGTAAAGAATGAAATCAATGTGATGAACCAGCTGAATCATGTGAACCTCATCCAGCTATATGATGCCTTTGAATCTAAAAATGACATTGTACTCGTCATGGAATAGTAAGTGTGTTATTTTCCTTTCTGTGTTTACTACTTTTGCTAGAATTGTTAATTTCCTTCTTACTTTCTCCTGAAATTAGAAATAGAACTTCTTACAGGTGGAAAACACATATGAAATACGTTCTCATGAACAACAGAAAAAAAGGGGAATTTAACAGAAAAGTTTTCCCATGTAGCCATTTATGTATTTTTTCCAGTGGTGTGCCACATTCCTGGTGCTGTAAAGCAACTGCTCCAGTTGAAGATAGAGCTGTGTTACATATCTTATCCTTAATTTAATACTTTAATTTATGTCAGCCAAGAAACAAACCCCTCAGAGTATCTCCTGTTCTGTGAGGCAAACAAGAAGACGTCTTACACCAAAGAGGAGCCAGACGTGGGTGTTGTGCCTAATCCTTATACTGGGTGCCTGAAAAGATAAACCTGCTTTATATGCTGGAATATCAGGCTAATTAGACACAAATTACCTGCCTTAAGGTCAAGATAAGCAGATGTTGTCTTAGGGAAGCCAAAAAGGCCAAAACTAAAACATCAAAATGCATGACAGAATGTTCAAACATAGGTGAGTTTGACTATTCTAGACATTCTCAAACAGTCCACTGAATTTTGTCTACATGATTAACATATCACAAAAGAAAAGTATCTGTGTACCTATGAACGGATAAGCTGGAGGCATACTGAAATGTGAAGAGATATTAAGTAATTTTTGTTGACTTCAGGTAGTTAGAGATTGATGTTTTGGATCCTGTCCCTCTTCAACTCAGAGGGAAGAGACCGCAGATTTAAATGCAGATTCTCCATCATGTTATCTTGGTTTTCCATGGAACTTCATTAATTTCACTAGTACAAAATGATGACTCAAGATGGCATAATATTCATATTTCAAGACTGTCATGGTTTTCAATGGATGGGAGACTGGACTCTTAGGCCTTGAAGAGATTTAGGCCACTATGCATCAGAACCCAGTTTTTAGAAAGTTCAGATCATAGTACAAGCCCATCTTACTGAACTTAACTGTGAATGATAAAAATAGTCAGTAGTGTAGTTTCTGCATTAGTCTTACTGTATGGGATTGGATTTGAACATGGTCACTGCTTTATTGTCTTTCTCTCCTCAGTGTGGAAGGAGGAGAGTTATTTGACCGAATTATTGATGAAAACTACAACTTGACAGAGATGGATACTATCTCATTCATAAAACAGATCTGCAAGGGAATTCAGTACATGCACCAAATGTACATTCTTCATTTGGATCTCAAGGTAGAGTTTTGAGATGTATGTTTTGTATCATGACAGATGTGGAAATTCTTATCCTTAATGGTAGGCCATAAAGCTTAGCAGATTCCTGTGGCAGAAACAACAAAGAGCCTTATTCTGCTTTCCTTATTTCAATGCATATTTACTTTAATCACATTGAGATCAGTTAAATTAATACAGGACTAAGTAAATTAGATGAGAATTGTGGTCATATATCATCAAGCCTCATAGTGCTTAAATTTTCCACAAACTGATTTACAGAAAGCAGCCAGCTGACTACAAATACATGGCTATTTTCAATTTCAATATTTAGATCTCGAGATATTGTGCAAATATTATTTAATTCAACTGCACAAGATATGTGTTTTACACATCAGCCATGGGGTGGCAATTATCCCTGTTTCACTATGCAGAAATCAAGGCATGAGTGAGTGGAACAACACAACTTTCTGTGGACTACCCTGAACTGCTGTTGTCGTGAAAAGGCATCAATAGATAGCCACATTAAGGGAAACTGCATTAAAAAGTACTTTCTAAAATGAAAGAAATAAAAATAGTCAGTGGCTAATGTAAGGAATACAGTGCATCTATGTCGGATTAGACAGTAACTGCTAATGTAGCTGAAAGTCCAGAGAAAGGAGGCAGATCCTCTACCATGTACTTAGATCTTCTGCTCAGTTATATGAGCTATTTGACTGCATATACAAGAAGTGTCCTCATGTCTTTTTAAAAAAAAATCCACCAATTGCACATTCTTACTCTGGTCGACTGCAAATAGTCAACTGCCACCCCCTAGAAAGCATTTGTTGTTATTTTTCATTTAACTGTACATTTGAGCTGGATCTTTTTCACTTAGCCCAAGTTTTTATTAAATAATGGACTTGTTTCTTACCTCTATTTAGTGCAGGAATAAAATGGGATGATGTCTTTAGTTTTATGACTAGCTAGAAAGCTTCCTAGTGATCCCTGAGCTTTACAATACAATAAAAAGAAAAAAGAAGTGCACAAGATGGTTTTCTCTTTGGTGAGATTTTTATAAACGGCTGCTGGTTTTGGCTTGTAATAACTGAGTTGATATAATACATCTTTAATGTTGTTAGCATATATATTACTGCAGTGGCTAAGGAAATGAGCAGATGCTTGTTGGGACCTGCTTCAGTAGCCGATCAATGACTAGACTTTCCTCTTTCTCTATAAACATCCAGTTACCTAGAAACCTGTCAAACAGAAGTTCACACAGTTCTTTGGGACACATTCATTATGACCTTGAGATGGCACAGTTTTAATATGAGGTCAAAGTGCTGACAAAAAGATACATATACAATCCAAGAAATTAATCCCAGAGATCTCTTTTCATGTACTCGCCAGCTATGGCTTCTCCCTTCTGTTTTGCTTGTTCACAGATTGCTGTCAGTAACAAATGAGTTTGGGAAAGAAAGCTTGAAACTGAAATAAAATCATCTTGACCATAATCATCCAGGACCTAGGAAACTATGGACATATGGTGTTTAAAAGTCCTACATGTAAAATGAATTAGTAATGGTGACAAAGGTTAACTAATGTTTTAAGTGTTGAGGGCTGTTTTGTTTCAAAGAGGACTCACTGAGCAATAAGACAGAGTAGCTATAAAAGTGCTGGCAGTGAATATGAGGCTGCATTTTAGGTATTTACATTTCAAAGACAATTGGACAAATCCTCTCTGTTCCTTCTGTATGAATTTGGAGTAATTCTTGGAAGTTAACAGATTCCTGCCAGGAAAGTGAAGAGTAGCATTTGGCCCTATGAAAATCCAGAGTGATTTAACCTGTGAATCCTATCTTTTGCTAAAATACCTGAAAAAACATAAAGTTGATGTGATTGGCTTAATATATTAATGCTCAATCTGACAGAACCTTTAAGAACTCAGAAATGTAAGACTGCAAGATACATTTCAAAGCCCAAAATTTTAATTAAAAAAAAAAAAAAAAATCAGTGTCAGCTTATTAAGGTCTGTAAAATCACAGTGACAGCATCCTGAAACCCCTCTTTGGAAGTCTGCGTTTCCTGTCCCCCTCCCCCTAATGAGTTCTTTATCTGAACTGCTGCCTAATGTCAAATAGGAAAGCTGTGGAGAAGAAAAAGCAGTTGCTAGGCACAAAATGCATGGCTCCGATTGCTGTGTGACAGCAAGGGGGGGTATGCAGATGGATCTGAACAAGGAGGAAAGCAAAAAATGTTTATTAGATATTTGCACTGTTATTAGTGTTTTTTTTGCTGCAGTTTACTAAAAGCCCAGTTTTCATACCTGTTTCTCATTCAAGTGGTTTTTTTTTTCCTTTTGTTTCTCTTGGCAGCCTGAGAATATCCTGTGCGTGAACCGAAAGGCAAATCAAATAAAAATTATTGATTTTGGATTGGCAAGAAGGTACATGCATGTGTTCTCACTAATCATAAATTAATTAGGAAACAATGAAAAAAGTATTGCATCCCTACAGTGACGTATTTGATACATAATGATCTTCAGACAAATCTGTTTCTTTTAACCAGAGATATCTTTTAATATGGAATGTTTGAAGCTGAGTGAAAAAGATTTGTCCTGAAACCTTCTTTTCAGGTAGAAGGTTGAAAGAGGGCTGATTTTCACTAAGCATGCATATAAGTATGTTGGAACAGCTAAAATGGACAAAACCAGTGGTATATCTTGTCTAGTCTCTTGTCTCCAGTGTGAAGAGATTCTTCAAAAGAGAGTGGAAGATACCCTTGAGGGCTCTTACAATATATCCTATGCTATATCACTTTCTAGTTTAATTAGGTGCTATATCCTCAGTGAAGGATTTACTGGTTAAAAATTTCATGCCTGTGATATGGAGAAGTCCCAAAAGGATGGTAAGAGCTGCTCTGAGAAGTCCTTGAAATATTAATTTCTTCCTTTTTATAGCAGTTGCATTTTGTCCTAGTATGATTTAAAGCTTGCAAGCACTTTTCATTCTATATATGGGCATATTTCTTTTTAGTTTGTACCTTTGTCTGTCTGTGTTTTCCTACTGAATTTTCTGTATGCTTCTGGAATTCCTCTAAGTGCTAGACAATTGACAATGCAACTTTAATAAGAACTGTAATTTATGTCCTTTGTTAATGTTTCCATTTCCTAGATATAAACCCAGGGAAAAACTTCGAGTTAACTTTGGGACTCCAGAATTTCTTGCTCCTGAAGTTGTGAATTATGAGTTTGTGTCTTTTCCTACAGACATGTGGAGTTTAGGAGTCATTGCTTATATGCTGTAAGTAGGATTCAGTATCTGTTTTGTAAGCTGTTTCCAGGTTGAACTGGGTCAGTCATCCATGTTTGCTGTTATACTGGAAGAGTGAAGAAATCCGTACCCAAAATAGGAAAGGTAGACTTCTTTCCAAATTCTCTCCTCTTTTCCAATAGCCATTAACTTTTCATCTTTGGGGGTTTTTTCACATCTCTCAGGAGTGTTTGAGTGTCATACTTCCAGAATAATGTAAGCGGCTTGGTAAATTCCCAGTGGGTAGTGTAAGAGTGGTCAAAGGTCTAGAAAATATCACCTACCATGAAAGACGGTAATGCTTGGTGTGTTAGAGAAGAAGGGTGATTATTTAAACACGTAAATAGATGAGAAAATGGGAATGGTCTGGAGACTTTCTTAGACAGTAGTATTTTGTAAGATAGGCCAGAGCGACAGAACAATCATAGCTGACACTCTGGAGACCGTGCACAAGAAGAGGGAAAGACAGGAGGACTGAGCATATTTCTTTTTACTTCAGGCTCACTGGATTGTCTCCTTTTTTGGGTGATGATGACAATGAGACCCTCAACAATATCCTGGCCTGTAACTGGGATTTTGAAGATGAGGAATTTCGAGATGTTTCTGATGAGGCCAAAGATTTCATCTCAAAGCTTCTCATCAAGGAAAAATGGTATATAATTCTGTATCTTTGAAATGTGTGTACCATGCCATCACGACACAGTTGTGTCACTTGTGCTGCTTCATTGCAGCGCTATCTAAGACTTATTCTAAGACATTGCAGACTTATCCAAATTTTTTATGTTCACGTACAGTATTATGGTGTATGTTGTTCACTGTATCCATCAAATGCTCTGAAATTACCTGAATACAGTTTTTGCTGTGAAACAAAGTTTACTTCATCTGCCATCTGTCATACTGGTCTGAAATGACAGCATTGCATGATGACAGAACACATGACCTATAACAGATAATTGCTGAATTGTAAGATTTTGAGAAAAACTCTTAATAGCGTTCTGGTTTTCCTCTAGCTGGAGATTAAGTGCAACTGCTGCCTTAAAACACCCATGGTTAACAGACCACAAGCTCCACTACAGACTCCAGGTCCCTATATTTAAATATCCTTGTGCATCTGCTGTTGCTCTTGTGTTGCCACATCACTTTGCTTTGACATTTTTCTTAACTTCATTTGAGTCTTTGTTGCTGATTCATTTCTTGCCACTGTGAGCCACATGTGTCCCCTTGCTTTTTTTTAGCTGTTACAATTTGCATGCTCACACTTGCTCATCAGTTCTTGCATGTCTGTGAGGAAATACAAAATCCTGCAGTGCTGTGTGTTGCTGAACGGATCAATTTCTAGGCAAAATGAAAATATTTACAAAATGAGCACTGAATTACCATATGAAAAGGATTTTCCAGCTGGGGATGATTCTTGTCCCTGCTTTGAAAACTGTTCCAGGGTCTCCTGAAGACCCCCATGGGTACTGTTAGATTTCCTTCTACCTCTTCCAAAGAGATACCTTTCCCAACAGACCTTGGAACTTCACCTAGTGCATACCTTTGTACTTAAGCACCTTTTTGCCCTTCAGTGGTAACCAACTTAGTGGCCGACACAAAAGAAGAATAATTTTCGCTCAAGAATAATAATTGCTCAAGCAAGCAATTTTGTTGCACTGTGCTGAAGGAGCAACAAGATTTTAAATCTCTTTGGTTATTCCTGTGTCAGTAATTTTTGGAGATTCACGCTGTTGGTGACACCACTGTTGGCTGTTTCTAAGTGAGTCCACTCAGTGGTTCGGTGGTTCACAATGGGATAATTTTAAGCAGGTTTCAAAATTTTTACAGCATTTGAAGTGCCATATTCACTTCTTCCTTTGCAGGCAAAGCACTTCTGTATTAAATAAAATGACTTCTGTATTGCCTAGGATCTATACGTCAAGGTACATTTTGATATACACCCATCATTAAGAATTAATAGACCGTATTACTAATTAACAAAATAATGTTATTAAAATAAGAGCAAAGATTGTGATGATAATCAAGCAGAGGTAGCTCTGCTGATGAGGTGGTGGGATGGACTGAGTAGTGTCTTGTGAGCTGTGTCCTTGCAAGGTATTCCTGTAATAGAGTAAGAATAACCAGAATTACTATAAAATAGGCTATAAAAATCAAATAAATTATTGTAATTTTCACTTAAATTTAGTTTCTGTTGTAATCTCCCAGAACAGCAATGCCCATGAGATTATTAGATTTGTAAGTGTGTACGTACAGTAAAAATACAAAAGTTTATCATGGTTAATATATCTTCAGAGGTTTTTGTAGGATATGATTTGACTCATTTAGTTGGGCTCCAGTGAAACTCTGATTTCTGCAATCTGGGGAAGACTCAGTCTTTTCCAAATGCTGCAAGAACACAAATTACTGTCCTTCTTTCTATCATCAGCTTTTTTCTCAGGAAACCCTACCCTAACACAAACCTTGCAGCTCATGTTGTCCTTTGCATCTTCTCCCCCTGAATTTTTTATTTATACTTCTTGTGCTTTGCAAAATGGCTTCACTAAACACACTGATGTTACAGTGTTCTTCTGCCATTTCCTTAAGTAGGGGTAAGATATGATCGATCTTCAATTAATGCTCCAATAATGGTATCTCTCTTTTTTTTCTTTTTCTTTTTTTTTTCTTTTTGTTTTTCTTTTTCCTTAGAAAAAGGCTAAAGGTGACTGTGTGTCTCAAGTACCCCTGGCTCAATAACCTCTCTGAAAGAGCTGCCAAACAGAAGGTTTGTTTCAGATCCCAAATGTTCGTTCAGATGTAAAAGCTGTAGCCCCTGTGGAAGGGATCAGTGGGCAGCTGAAAACCTTGTGTAGTCCAAAGTGCGTGGTCCAAACTGTATTCACCACCACCATCCCTGCTGCTGTCTGGAAAGCATTCAAAATGCAAACTGGCTCCATTACTTATACCAAGTAACAGCAATGTGCAAAATAATTAATGGGTATGGAGCCATGTGTGCTGCAAACCCTGGCCATTTTAGAGGGAATGGTTATGCTCCCACTGGCTCTCCTGGGGCAGGATTTCACCCAATAATTTTTCAGTGTTGAAAGCTTTCGGGTTTTCATGCTGTGGTTAGAAGTACAGTTTAGAAAGGGTAGAAATATGAAAAGTAATAACTTTTTAGCAGAGGCACGGGCCAGACCCTCAGGGCAGCTTGACTAACTGCAGCGAAATCAAAGCAAGGTGTCCCCTAAAAGAAGTTGCTCCACACATCGAGGACCCAGCTCTGACAGGGCACTTACCTTCCCTTTTAGCAACCCAAACAGTTTTGACAGAGCATCTCTCTGTCCTTTTTCCCTGGCTCCTTGTCTTAGCCCTTTCATTAACAAACAGTTCATTAGTGGTTCTCAGGCTGGCTTGGTTGCCTCCCTTGGGGATCAGGGAGACTCAAGTCTGCTCTCATGTTCTGTCTCTGGTCTTTGACCAAGGCATACTCACTCAGCCACTTGGAAATCGTGTTGCCTCAGGCAGTGCAGTGTCTCCATAAACCAGGGCACCAATTCCCACAGCCACTTTCACCAAATACCACCGAATTTGGTGGTTCTGCTGAAGGACCAGGGGAATCACTCAGAGGTTCTGGAGGCCATCTCTGGGCAAAACTCAGTGGAGGATCAAGATGTGAATTAGGCTGAGAACACACACATACGCTGTAAAACCACTTCCTTGTAGTAGTGTGTCATGAGTAACAACAGGATGCCAAGATAAAAGTAGTCCACCTTGCATCACAAGCAAGTTTTTATTGGTGCCATCATCCATCTGCTGGGTAGGGAAAGTGATGCATTGGTGTTTTTTTGCAATGAGTTTTTCCAGGAACATGTGAAAAAGAGAGTATTGTGAGAGGTTGGAAGTTTTTTTCTGACTAAGTAAGATTAGAGCAGAATTTATACAGCGTAGTGGAGTAACACAACAGTGAATGATATTTACATAAGCTATTTTGGGGATGTGAAGATGCTTTTCCATGATACAGTGGAAGCCAGTAAGGTCTAAGGTATCATTATTACATCCTACTTGCTCTCTGAAGCCATGTAACTTCCTGATATCTGACCATCAACTTCTGGAATGGAAATCCAGTGGGAATTTATACCTCTTTGTGATCCTCAGTGCTCACCCTCACTTCACTGGGGCTGAGACAGATTCTATGAGCTTTGGTCCACTCACCTGTGTGCTTCTACACAGTAGTTCTCTAAACAGTCCTGTTGCACGACTAGTGTTTTTATCTGTATTTCCCATTTCAAGCCACTAACTTGTGGCAACAAACATAGCAACAAAATGGTGGAAATTCTCCCTCTCTAATGCAGGAAGCACTGTATTACACAATTTTCTATTACAACCAAAGTCAACTTTAAGATAAATTGACTGTCCAACAGCAGTCAAAATTATTTTAAAATAAACTTTTAATAGCTTTGTAACATAGTAACCTATCCATGATCTAACTTGCAGGAAAATCTGGTTTTGGCTTTTACAGTGTTATTTCCTCAGTGTGTGTTTTTCTTTTTGGAGTTTATTTGAGTTTACTTAATGAGTGGATCTTAAGCCATAACTGTGCTTTATTTTTGAAGAATCCCTTTAGCTATTTTTATCTGGCAAGTAGTATGGTTACCACATTTAACCCAAAATAATGAACTCAAGTGCCAGTTTATTTAGACCTGGCATTATAAATGCTTGCAGTGGTAACACAAATAAATGGAGAGGTTTGAAGCATGCCTTTGCATACTGTGATCTGTATGAGAAGAGAGGCAAAAAAGCAGAGTAACTGCATTTCAAGAGAGACCTCCAGGATCAGTTCTCCACTTAACAAAGAGGCCTTGTCTTTTTAATATTGTATAAAACACTTCACAGAAAAGGTGGCTGCAAGAATCCTTTGTAAGCAAGAAGCT
Organism: Origma solitaria; assembly: GCA_013397895.1. NCBI lineage: Eukaryota > Metazoa > Chordata > Aves > Passeriformes > Acanthizidae > Origma > Origma solitaria. Next base: position 555,535 of record VZRL01000934.1, on the reverse strand, counting down.
TCAGTGCTGCTTTCTTTTCTTTATGCACGGAGAAACCACCATGTGGTTGTCTTAGAACACTTAACCAAATGAAAAAAATATACTGCTGAATTAACGGGATTCTTGTTTTGTTTATTTTGCAGAAAAGCTGCTGTGTGGTTACTGCTGCTAAGAGATTTGAAGATATCAGCAGTCTCGGTGCTTTACCCCCCTGCCATGACTGAGACTTCTACTAAATGGACCAACAGCACTTTAGTTGCAGGACAAGTCCCAGCATTGCGGGGCTGCTACTTCTCTATTCAGCTGTTGAAAGAAGGAAAGTATTTCTCCAGGTTGCAGGACGGTGTTTCTTCTGGAGCAGCATGTTCTTCCATGCCTGCCAGTGCTACATTAGTTTGGTTTCATAATGAACTTTTCTCTATCTAGTCTTATATCCCCATTTACTTATCAAAGGCTCCTTAAAGTTCAAATTATCGTACAAAATTAACTGTTTTTCATCTCACCCCAGAAGGCAATCTATCACTATTTTATATCTGTAACCAAGGTTCATTTGACCCTGGAGTCAAATAATTTTTAAAAAAACAAACAAAAAAAAATTGCAGCAAATTTAAAGCTTCCTTATGTAGAAGATTTGAAGTTTGTTTTTCCTGTCACACTAAATTGAGTTAAGGATTAGCTCAACCAGAGTTAAAGCCATGTTAATGTAACACCAGTGGAAGGGAGAAATGAGGCTTTCCTTGCGTGTAGGTGAATTTGCTGCAACTGTGAAATGGTACATTTTAGGATTTTTTAGCCTGATGAATTGCTGCTTGCTGTAAATCCACTTGGATTAATTAAACAAGAAAGAGAACAAGGCACTATTCACTTGTACCTATGCAGATCCTGTTCTCCAAAATGCAAGTATAATTCAGACTTAAGTTAACAGAGGGTGGTTTTATATCAGCTAGTCTGTTTAATGCTTATTTAGCTGATTAGGACCACTGGCAAAGAGGTGAGTCAGTGCTTTGCTCATTATAATCTCTGAGTACAGGTTCAAATAAAATCCTTTGTATTACTAGTTTTCATATCTAGCTCCCAAGCCTCTCTGATTCTAAACTAGGTAAAAAAAAATGGGAGTCAGAACAGCTGAATTCTTTACCTGAGATTGTTTTAATATGGCTCATCATTAAGTGAAACTGAGCCTAAGTTGCCAAGGTTCTGAATTTAAAATAATGAGACTTATTCCCTGCTGTATATGGCTTTTTTACTGCTTGGTATCAGAACTACATAAACGCAATTCATAATGAGTATTTTATGTAATCATGTTGTTGTGGTGTCTCTACACTGTCTTTGCTAAATTCAGTTCTGATCAAACCACATATTAACATAGCTATCTCTATATATTTATCTACACATTTCATATATTTATATATTTAAATTCTGTCTTTTTTAAAAAGGGATCAACATAAAGACAAAACAGTATTATTCATCACCACGCAATGAATTGCTTCTCACACCTTTGTCCTTTCTGGATAGCATTCATTTTGATACAAAAAGGGGCCCATTAATGGGACATCGTGGCCATCACACTCTCTACAGCCAGTTCGATCCAATGTTTTAAAATCATCATTGTACATCCCTTAAGACTGCTCCTGTAAATGAACAGGGCTTCTTACAGCTGTGACATCTTAGTAATACTGATGTGTTGCACCAGTGGTTGCAAATACTGCTACCACACACTGACACACCATGTAACTTTTATACAATAAACTATTGTATAAATACACTGCCACCTTCAAGTCCTCATCTGTAGTCTTAAGGAAGCTTTGACAAGCAGAAATGGAAGTTTCTTTGGGAAAAGACTGAACAGTCTCAAAGCAAGAAAATGGTCATATGACTTTTAGATAGAAGTTGGCTTGCTTGTTTTTAGTCACTGTTTATTTTTGCCTGTACAAAATAAATAGAAAAGCTACCTTTCTGTTAGGGCTGGAGTTCCGACTCCAGTTCTGACTGTCTTCAAGATATAGTAGCTTTTATACAGTAAACAACTCAATGATCAGACTAAAATGCAGCAAACCACTTCGGAATGTCAGCATCTCATTATCCACTGTAGTGCCAGTATTGTAGAATTGGATCAGGGTTTTGTTTTTCCTGTAGTAGATTTTACATGGATATGAATAAACTGCATGCAATTTTGAATCTTATTAACTATACTAAAATAATAGTGTGACTATAGTCTTTTCTGCTTTGTTGCTCAGTTGAATTAAGAGGATTTATTATTTGTTGATATATACATCTGAGTAGTAATTAAGAGCTTAGTGCTGTGAAGACCAGCCTGGTGTTACAGTGCATTGAGCTGAGTCAACCACAAATCCTCCAGGAGCTGTAGAAAAGCATGGCCTCTGTTGAGCACATCCTCCAGGTTTATCTGTACAGTCCTCAATCAGAAATAGGAACACATGGGAAGATGGAAGAGCTGGATGTATTTTCCCCACCTTGAGAATTTAGGTGTGAGTTGAGGAGGGCACCCCTCAACAGCCTCTGGGACAGTGTGCTAACACAATTAAGGCATTTAACTTCCATTCTTAATGACATGGATAATGGTGGTAACACTCTGAAGTCTTGCCTGTAAATTGTCCCACTGTTTCATTCTTGGAACAGCTCCTGCAGTGGGGACTGAAGTTGAAGGAGGGACAGCCAGAGGAGGTTGGTCTGAGCAAGCCTCTGCAGCAACTGAAGGTGCCACTTAGTGCCCAGGGTTAAACCCAAGTGTGGGCCTGCGGGTGTCCAGTGAAGGAGGAAAAAATCCCAAGTGCGCCTCTCCTTTTTGCTCCACAGACCCTGGATCTGCAGCCCTGAGTCAAAAGGGGAGGTACATTACCTAGGTCCTTACTGTTATCGAGGGTAAAAAAATTATACTGCTGTGTAATCATCACTGCTGTGTATAGCAATGCGCCTGAGAAAAATGTCTCCAGAGATGTTCATTTGTGTCTTGTATCCACCTCAACATGAGAAAGAGCCTTTTTACACTGAGGGTGGCAGAGCACTGGAACAGGCTGCCCAGGGAGGTCATGGAGTCTCCCTCTCTGGAGACGTTCCAAACCCACCTGGATGTGTTCCTATGTCACCTGCTCCAGGTGACTCTGCCAGGGAGTTGGACTGGATGATCTCCAGAGGTCCCTTTCAACCCTAACAATTCTGTAATTCTGTGATTCTGTGACCTTTTCTGGCTGTTGTAATTTTAGTTAAGTAATAGCTTGAGACAGGTTCTTTTTAGGAGCTCCCTAGCTGTGTCTCATTGCACTTTGAGCAGCATGCTGTTTCGTGTGTGTGCTCACATATGCAAGTTTGGTTTGGGTTCTGTTTTACTTTGTCCTACCTCTGGAAACATTCTAGGCTGAGTTGGACAAGGCTTTAAGGAACCTGATCTAGTGAGAGACATAATTTCTCATTGAGGGAAGTTGGACTAGATGACCTTTAAAGGTCCCTTCCAACTCAAACTGTTCTATGATTCTATGATTTTATGATTTAAATGTGTTCTGTAGTGACTAATAGCTAAAGCCTGCTATGTTAAATTATTGTTTTGACACATCATCAATTATTTTCTACTAGGTCATAATAATACTAAGGCTACTAGGTTCTAATAAGTCACCTACATCTGTGTGAGTTTGCTTATAATTTTTGCTACATATTGGCTTATGTAAATGGAAACTGTGAATTGCTGTGCTTGTGAGCAGGTTTGGGTGTGAAAGGCGGTGTTCTAGCTAAGGTTTTTTCATTTAGCTGTATACTCACAGACAGAGATGACTGCAGGTACCTCAAGAGTGACATAGAAATGTCAGATGTAGTGGAAGGGATAAAGTGCCAAGACACAGCCTTTGTTTTGTGCATACCATCATATCCTTCCTGATATGTAAAAATTAAAGGCCATATCCTGGGGACATGATAGCTACCACCTGGCACTCATAAGAATCAGGACGCTCAATACTCAGCACAAGATGGGACACTAGTGGTTTTTCAACTCTTTTTATATGTTGTACACCCTGAGGATTACGAAATGGGTAAAAACCTCTTCTGCAGAAAGATCTCCATACTATCATGCCCGTGTTTGTGCACACCTGTGGCCAGTCGCTCCTCTGGGTTCCCTCACAGCATAAGCAGTTGGCAACTTGGATAATCCACTCTGGAGATTATAAGAGCAACTACTTTTAAATTTTGTTCTCATATTCCCTCTAATGTCAGAAGCTGAATAAAGTTAAAGCCAAGCTAAATTCTTGATTCAAAACAGGAATAACAGGATAGCTGTTACTCACAGAAATAAGTAAGGGAAGTGCTAGATCCACCTTTTGTGATGTGAGTAGTACAAGAGCCCATATTAACCACCCTGCCTTCCTGCCGAAAGTATCTACTTTGCACCAGTCCTGATCAGTAAAAATAAAAAGAACCTTAATCTTTTCAACAGCAAAGGAACCTCAATCAAGAAACAGTTTTTCTGCAGTGGTTAAATTGCAGTAAGAGTCAAGTTACTTTAGCATTTTCAGTTTAATGCTGACACTATAAATCACTGACAGCCTCTTTCAGCCAAATGGCCCCCACCAGGAGCTATGAAAAATGAAGGTGTTTGTCAGCTCCTCTCCACTGATAGAGACCTGGAAACATTGGATTCTGATTCCCTGGATCCAGTGAGCAGGGCAATTCTTAGCTTGTGGACTTTTAATATGTGGTAACGGTTGCAGTTTTGCACCCACAGCAGTGATGAATGAATGAATGAATGAGCACCGATGCTCCAAACTCCTTCCAGGAGGATGATGTATCGTCACTACTTTTCATCATCGCTGATGCATACTTGTTCTTGTGTTTCCTGTGAATAAAACTAAACACTGCATGAATCCATTTAGGAATGCTAGACTGTTTCACCTTCCATGAAGGCTTGGCTGGACAACTAACTACCTGTTTCAAACTTAGATGAAGACTGGTAGAGATAGTGCTTTGTAAATATATTGTTTCGCTGTGTCCATAGAGTTAGCAATCACATTTTGGTGTGGCAGAACTAATGTTTGTGTACCCCCATTGACAACTTCCTTTGAATTTAGATGACTGGCATGTGGCAACTAAATCACGAAGCATGTGGATTTTCTTGTACCTTATCACTTTGGTTTGCATATCTGGTTTTGTAGATTAACTCATGTATCGCTGGTATGTGTTCTTTTGTGAAAATCATGAAGCAATCTTGTAAAAAGATGACTGAGGAATAAATGCTGATTTTGTTTATTCCAGGGTTTTTGTTTGCTGTATTTAATGTGCCTGTCATTTATATTAGTGACAGAAAGAAGTGTGGCCTTCTTCCCAAATGCTGTCTCTAAATACATGAAGAGAAAAGTAATTTTCATTGAAACAAATGTACCTGTGTGGAAGGTTGACTCAGGCTCACAGTTAGTACTCACTCCTTGTCAGAAAACTTTGTCTCTCTCTGCAAAGAACTGGGACTTGAAGTGCTCTTGACTGCATTCTTGCAGTAAGTCCTTAAGACCAGGTCACTAAGGAGGAAATTAGGAATTACTGAAATTTCTGCTGTTTGGTCATTCAAGGGACCTGGTGTACTTTTCTCCTAAATTGTCACACTTGCACCGCTGGCCTATTCAGTACTGCTGTCTGGGGGATGCACTTTAACCTTACACCATCTAAGAGTTCATCGACTACCAAAACAGCCTGAAATCAGAATTACTGTTTCCTGCAGAGTTAAATCAAACTTCAAGTGGGCTGGCTAGTGAAAAAATAAAGAGCAAGAGGGAAAATTGAGAAAAAGTTCAGGGGTAAGAAATCAGGAAGCAACTTCTGGCTGGCACTGGCCTATATTTGGTAAGTAGCACTTTTTCTGGCTGGCATATCCACAGGTCTGGTTGTAGCACTTGAGGCATGCACCATACTTGAGAAACAACTTTGGCTTCTTACACTGGAAGGCTCTCATTTAATACCAGCCTGTATTTGTCAAACCTGAGGTTTGCAGGTGTTAAGATCTAAGTGTACAAGATGACACCCTCCTGATTAAGCTGTAAGTGCAATCAGGCAAAGGGTTGCATTCATTCCCCAGAGAGCTCAGTGCTCCTGGCCGACATGGAACAAAGCCATCGCAATCCATCTGGCAGAGCTTGGGGGCTGAAGGAATCAGCAAGAGAACAATTTCACAGCAGCCAAGCAAGGACATGCAGTTACTGCCTCTTTACACCCGCCCAAGGCAGCCCCAAGACCACCAGCCATTTCAACAGGAGCCCAGGCAAAGCCTGTGCTCCAGCATCTGTCCACATGGGGCCCTGGTGAGCTTGGTAGGTGTCTGAAAATCTTTTGGGGTGACAGCCCAGAGCGAGATCCTATGCATGGCCAGGCCTTACACATTTGCTCTTCATTTGCCTTTCTTGAAACCAGTTGCTCTTTTAGTTTTCAGTGCCTTTGACCCTGGTGCAGTACTTTTTGTCCAAAAAAATATTAACATCTGTGCTTTAAAAAACCGATGAGGAAGACTTTGCCATAGTACCTTGGTCCTCTCAACAGCTCCTGCTAAATGCATGCCACTGGCAAAAATAAAATAAATGGGGCTAAAATAACGCTCAGCTCCCTGTATGTGTCTGTAAAGCAACTCCACACTTCTAAAATGTGTTCCCTAAGTTCATGTGGTTGAAAATATGTTGACTACAGGAAAAAAATCCAACAAGGGACATTCATAATTCTTCATTAATTAATAGCCAACCCTTTTGCTCCCCCAATTATTTCAAGCACCTGCTCACAGTAAATTTTCTTTGCAGTTTTTTAATGCTACTTTAATATTACCCAGAACTTGGAAACATACACTAAGCTTCTCTTATTTTTAATTATTTTCAAATTAATTTTAATTTTCTGAATATTTTCAGTGCTGCCCATTTGTTCAATAAAATTTAATTTTAATTTTAATTTTTTTTTTTCCTTAAAGGCCTCCTAAACTTTCCAGAGAAACTTTATGGGCTGTTTTAATGAAAGCTTTTGGAAAAGGGACTAGAGATTTCAAAATTCCTCTCTTGAAGCCTCCTCATCCAAAAAAAAGGGGGCAGGGGGAAATCACTTCATCAGGTGACTCACATCTCTTGCATGCAGTAGGAATTAATCCAGGAGCTGAGCCATCTTGTATTTGAACGCAGGCTCTTCTGGGTGCAGCAGCAGGGCCACCTCCCCCAGCAGTGCCTGTCCTCTGCCGGGTGGGCTGTGTCTGCCCTCAGCTTCCATCAGTGCCCATCAGCAGGGGGTGCACAGCGAACATCTGCACTGCCAGCACAGATGTGAGGCTGTCTGCGGGGCTCAGCTGCAGCCTCTTGGGGACACAGAGCTCTGGCTGTGGGAGAGATGAGGAAGGGAAGGTGGAAGTCATTCTTTTCCAGAGCCATCCACTCCTCACCAGCTAATCTAAATGCACATCCTCTCTTCACTTTCAGGGCCCAGTCACTGTTTCATGAACTCTGATCTTTGTCTACCTCCATAACTTACATAGGTGTGACATCTGACCACTGTAAACAGATCAGGGCAAACAACTTCCAGGATGACCTTGGTTCTCCAATAACTTGAATATTTTCATGGAATGGGTATCAAGACACTCCTGATCTGAGCCTTGAAAATGTTCACCCCATTTCAGTCTGTGTGGTCTCAGGGGTCAGGGATAATTTAGGGATGGGTGGCAGGGTCTTGCCTTGTAAAAATGTGGCCTCATGTCAAGCAAGCATTCCTGCTGCATGGCCGTGTCACCTGCTGTTTGTAGCCCTCTGCTTTGTCAGGCAGCTCGTAATGGGTTTCTAATCCCTCACTGACAAAGCTCATGTCATGGGTAACACTGGGGAAGCCAAACCACCGGACTGCTGAAAGGAGATATTTAACTGGCACTGACATTTGCTAAGTTTCTTCATTTTGCTTTTAGCTTCATTTTTTGTTATGGTTCACTTATGCAGACTTAAGAAACATCCATTGCAGGGAGCTTTCATCTACTCTGCTCTTAATCCCCGCAGATGCCCGTGTTCCATGGACTGGAAGAAGCTTTCTAATTGTAGGAGTTTGCTGAATTTTTCGTCTTCGCCCCAGCGAAAGTGCTATCTCAGAGCTATTCAGGTGGCCTGAAATGTTAGACCGAGTCCCACAGGCATCCGCAGTCGGAGCAAAAAGCACTAGCGACTGCGGCAATAGCAGCAAGTTGTGTCCTGACCGTGACTCCTTCCCGAGCCGGGGCCAAAGCTCTAAGGCGGCAGTGCCATCGGGGAGAGCTGGCACCGGCGGGAAGGCGATGCCCCGCAGAGGGGAGCGTTCCGGGGGATGCTGTGCGGCTCTGCTCCCTTCGCAGCCTCAGCAGCAGTGCGGGGCTGTGACAGGGCTGGTGACAGGGCTGGTGACACGGCGCTGCGAGGGGTGGAGCGGCCACCAGAGGCCAGCATTGCTGTTCGGGAGCTGCTCGGGGACACGGCCCCTCGCCCGTCCCTGGAGGGGATGCTCCGGGAAGGCGCGGCACGCACGGAGCTGCCTGAGTTATGTAGCGCAATGCACTCCCAAATCCCACCCAGGGACCGCGGTGCCATGTGGAGGCGGGTGACCTTTAAAATATCTCTGACTAATAAAACGCTATTTGTTTCCAGGCAAAAGCTGCGCTAAATACGGCTTTTAACCTTTCCCCATCCCTGTGTGCCCGTCCTTAGCACGCCAAGCAGAAGGATGCGGGGAAGTGCCTGAGGTGTGATATCAGAAAAAAGTTGGAGAGTTTGCACAATGTGAGACTGTGGAGAAATCTATGGTGCAGCTGGGAGTGCTCCTTACTTACTGCCATTTTACATCATTCTCCCCTTGGCAATAGGTCACCTGCAGAACACAAACAGAAAATAGATATGATCTAGGACTTGCATGTAAATCAGCTGATGGGAGTAGGAAAACATGAAGAACCTTCACGCCCCTGCTATAAATAGAAATCTCTGCACGACATGGTTTGTGTGTTGAGAAAGAGATCCTGTAGGAGCTAAACACACCAAATGAGATGATGGGTATTTCTCTTCTGGCTTAAATGGGGTGTGAAAGTAGTAGGCAACTACTAAGTTCAGTTCTTCATGTACTAAAGCATGAATTTTTTTCTTTGCCCTGTGCACAGAAGTCCTGTTGCTGTCCTGAAAGAGAAAGAATGGAAGTCCCAAGTTCCACAGTGTTATAATTTCTTTATTCATATGGAAGCTGAATAATTATTCATTAATTAGAACTAGAAATTACATGGTGAGAGATCTTTGAGATGGCCTAATCTGATCTTCAGTACACTGTATGACACAAGACCTGCCCCAATCAATTTCTTCTTGCACTATGGCACATTTGAAAAAAAATCTTCTTATCTGATTTTGTTCACCTTCTAGCCATTGGTTCTTGCTTTACATTTGCCAGACTGAACAAATTCCTGCTATCAAATGCTTCCTCAGCTATGTACTTCTGGTCTGACTGTCTAAGCCCCCTCTCCACCTTCTCTTTACAAAACGTAGGGTTATCTTTTCTTGTCTTTCACCACTGAACATGAAAACTGGTCTCACAAGTCTCTTTTTTATGTACACATTGGTTTTCCAAAACCATTTTTATTCTGTCTGTGCTGTAATCCAACACAGCCGATCAGGAGCTGTCGCCTCAGTGTCAGCTGTAACAGGAGCATGGGGTCCTTCCTATTAATTCCTCACCTGTCTCTTCCCAGACTCTTGATCACCCTTAGCCTCACTGGTTGTTAGGTCACTAAATTTTGGCTATGACCTGCAGGTTACCAGTGCCTGGCTTTCCCTGCTAGCCAAGGCTTTTCCCTGCTAGCCAGGGCAGAAGTTCCCAGCCCACAAGCAGGCCTTGCATTCCTTTGGTATCTGGTTAACAGCACTGATACACAGGTAGCCATCACCGGACTCCAGAAATAATGTCATTTTGCACTGGGTGGCCTCACCTTCTCTCTACATACCAGTTGAAGACCATGTGTGACAACAGTGTCTCAGGCCAGTCCAAAGGTTTTTACCTCAGCTACCAACCAGCTGGGGCTACATATTCTTTCAATCAAAGTTTAAATTAAAAAAAACCCTAAACAATAGGGTTAAGAGAGAAGACTTATTATAGAAGTATGACATAAATCAGGTAAGGCCCTGCTTGTGAGGGTCAAGGGAAGGTGGGTACCCAGGTTCAATATGGGAGCAAGGTAGAAATAATTCAGCCTTAGGAAAAGTCTTACTGGAAGCACGTGATGCAAAGTTGTTGACCTGAGTCCACTCCTCCTGCAGGTTTGGTCACACATCTCCTCTCCAGTCCTGTCTCGACAAGCTCCATTCCCAGCTGCTGGCCAGCACCCATCCACGCTGTCACAACCCCCTGCCACCCAGGTATTCTGCTTCACCACTACTGGGAGCATTCCACAGCCTTTCCTGAGCAAAGCCTGAGCTTGGGCAGCGGATCACTGCTAACCCAGCTCCCGCTGAGAGAGACCAGCTGATAAGCCCCCGAAAGCAGCTCTGGCAGCAGCTCTGGCAGCAGGAAGGCAGTGAACAGCCAGGGCTGGGCACAGCTCCCCGTGCCCACAGCCAGCTCCTCTGCAGCCAGGTGGTTGGGTGAGCATGTTCTGTGGAAGGGTGATGGCTCGAGTCTCTGGGGCTCATCCCAGCTACAGCTCGTGCTGCCTGCAGGAATCTCTACCATGGGCAGGGAATGGGGCTAGCTCCCTCGGGAAAGGTGAGTGTCAGCCTCAGCCACACTCAGTGGGTCAGTGATGAATCTGGTAGAAGATTAATGGGTAAAGGGCAGCGAAAGGATGAAGAAAGTTACAAGAGTGCAAAACGAGCTGCAGAAGGTGCAGGACACAGGTCATCCATTTATATGCTGCTTCCTGCCATGGTGACCCCCACTGAAGTTACAGCAGTGTTGCTGATGATTTAGCTCGACAGGGTAGGGCCTTTGGCTGCGCTGGTTTGCAGGGAAGGATCTCACCCAGGGACAGTGAGAGATCATCCACTGGCCTCGTTCTCCTGTGAACCCCAACCCTGTGTTCATGCCTTCCCATTTAAATAAACTAAAACAACTCCATACTCCACACTGGCGTGTGCCCACACCAGCTCTGTTTTACATGGTGAGATGTCACAAGGGTCTAACTACCAAAGCCATGAGGGATGGGCTACCACCAAAGGCAGTGAAGGTGGGATGGGCAAATCTGCTCTCCTTGCCACTTGTGCCAAGAGAACAAGGACAAGTTGAAAGGGCTGGTGTAGCATGTGGAGTGAGTCTTTACTCCTAATTTCTCAAGCAAATTTGTGCACTGTGGCACATTCAGCATAAAGGCAGTATTGTCAATTTTGAGCATCAAAGCATCACGCCTTCCAAAATCCTGAGAGTGGCTTAAAGATCCTGAGACTTCTTTAAAACAACAAATGTCAATTTCCTTTTATTTTCCTTTGGGTTTTGGAGCCTTTTGGGGAGAATTTTCTTCCTCTTTGTTGTAAAAGTAAGGTTTACCTTCTGCTCTGAATGAATGTGAAGGGCCTTATGGACTCCCTTGATTCCAGCTTCTGGGTCTTTAAGGGAAACACCAAAAGTCATTAAGATGTGCAATTAAATCACAACCATGGCTAACACAGCAAATATAAATGCAAACTCTGCCCTAGAGAACAAAGACCCATTCATTCTGCTTAAATTGGTCTTGAGAGTTGCTTGCAGCTTCATTTTTTTCTTTTTCCCCCCGTCCGTATTTCTTCAGAAGGAGGGGGAGCTTTCTTGGCTTATGCCACATCCTGGATCGTCAGAAAAGCCTGTGCTCAGCGGCCTGAGTCTGTCTTGCCTCCTGTCTGCCAGCCCTCTAGAAAAGTGAGGTTACGGACAAACATCAGCCATGAGTGAGCAGTAATAAAGAACCTCGATAACTGAGGTAAAGTGGCCATTATGCAACTAGGAATGATAGGTAGAAAAATAGAAGCCGGAAATGTTGAAAGGCAGCTGAGGTTACATTCCTCACTGGAAGTAAAAGGTGAAGGAAGATCAGTTGGCAGCAAGCGCTCTTGCTCCGTACATAGAGAGGGATTTGCCAGCAAAGGATATTAATGATCTGAGAGTGAATTGCAAGTCCACAAGGGAAATCTGAACTGAAAATGGAAAAGACAGAAAGCTAGGCAGGGGGATTTGTATCGGGTTAAAATGTCAACATTTGGAGATGGATGAATCACTGGAGTTCAGGCTAGGAGGAACAAAATAACCCACCCTCTCAACAAAGAAACCAAAGAAAACAGCAAAACATAATGCCAGTGTGCCCCTTGGTCCCAAAGGTAAAACTCTGACAGCCTGACCTTTTATGGTTGGTCATATTTGTGCAAGAGAATTGGCTCAGAGGTGAAAAGTGGTGGTCTGCAGAAGGTGGCAGGTTGCCTCTGCCAACTTTCAAAAACTGGGTTTGTCCCTTTTCCCCCACCCCCCTTTTTTAAACTGTCAAAAGGCAGCTCTGTCTCTGTGGTGTTCAGTGAGCTCTACCTGACCAAATCCCTGTTCCCAGATGAAGGACGTCCAGAAGCTAATCCATCTGAAGGGACTGTTGGCCAGGAAAGAGGAAAGGCCCACACTGCAAGGTTTGGGGATTTGATGTTTTGGAGACCACAGTTTGTATTGGACTGCTCTGTTCTATAATCCTATCTCTGTTCCTGTCAGGAATATATTGCAAGATGTGAAAAACATCTCCTATATTTTTTGCTCAGTGGAAGACCTCTTTTTAAACACGAGCACCACAAATTTGAAACTTAAGTAAGTTCTCTGCTAGTGCTGCAATTTACAGGGTGGGTTGGGGCTTTGATTGCATTTTTTTGTTCCTTTTTAGGAGTCAGTTGAGCTTCAGGCATTTCCAGGGCTATTTATGCCTGTTAATTCCTAGAAACTGGCTGAGAGCCTTGGATTTGTCTTCCTCTGTCTGAAATGAGGCATAATCCATTCGGGGCTGCAGCTTGCTAATGAAAATCCAGGCAGGGCACGAGCCAGGTGAGGGGCAGGGGGGAGCAGGGAGGTCTGTGCCCCTCCTCCACTCTGCCCCAGCAAGGGGCAGGTGACAGAAGCACCTCTCCTGAAGAGACAATTAAGTGTCACTCCACAGAACAACATCCAACCGGCACAGCATTCCTTTCTCTTTCAAACCACAGGATTTTTCAATCAAATATGAATTTTAGCAGCGAGATGTGATTTTTGGCTGCTCCTTAAGCTTAATTTATTAACGGTTTAATCCAAACCTTCAGGCAATTAGCTAAGCTTGTTACTTTGTATGGCCAAACTAGAAATTAGTCCTTGTTTCATTGTAGAAAGAGATTCCTTAAGTTCCCCAGGATGTCTTGGTTTTGGATATCCGAGACACACAGATCCACCAAAACCTATTCACCCACACTGATTTCACTCTCTCTTCTTCCACTTCTAAATGTAAAATAAGCTGAAGTGTGTGAAAAAGATTTACATGTGTTTCCCACACTTTCCCAAAGCCCAGCCTGTATTCCAGGGGAACGTGTGAGCTATCTTTTCCCCAAAGCCATCTAACCTCTGCTATATAATGTAAAAGAAGGAGCCAGGCTACTTCAGGGTCTCACAATGCGGTGTTATGATTGTTGATTTTCGTATTAACTGGAAACTGCTCAAAACTTCCTTCATATTACCTTCTTGGTGACACTTTCCCTTTAATCATGGTGGTCTCCCAGATATATCACCTCATGAGTTTTTTCTGACAGCTTTTCTCAAATTGTGAATTACCTTCTGGAGCTGGTCAAAAAATGTTCTACAACATCGGGATTTGCAACTGTTTAAAAAAAGCTAAAAAGTTGACACAAGGAATAATAGCGTTCTGAAATCCTCCTATTCATTTTAGTTGTGTTTAAGCAAAATATTGATTAGATCAAGCACCTAAACCAGCTAGGATTGAACATGATCATTGCCTGGTTCTTACAAGAAAGGCTAAAGACATTAAGAACTCAAATTTGTGATGAAGGCTCCCAGCTTTCATCACTTAGCTCCATGAACTGTCAATTAAATCTCCCTGGACTGAAGAGACTCCCCTGACTGTTTCTACTTTATGGTAAAAAGTTAGCAGCCACAAGTTTTCCAGGAGGCTCAATAGAGCAGCTCATTTCTGGAGCATTTCTTCTATCAGGACATGAGAAAGAATGGAATATTTGTGAAGGGTGGGATTCAAGAATAGGAGGATGTATTTATTAGCTGGCAACCACAGCAGAAGGCCAGAGGAGAGAGCAGGGAGAAGAGCTGGGCATACACTCTGTGGAAATTCACCTCTCCAATGTTGCATTGGATAACTCTGACGCTGTTCTCCTTTTTTTTAATGTTTTTTTTGTTGTTGCTGTTTAGTCTGGCTTGTAAAGAAAAATCGGTCTTTCTCTGGTCTAGAAACTGCCACCCACTATGTAGAATGCACCCTGGGTCAACAGAGAGTAAATCCCAGGTTCACACAGGCTCTGAGGCACCTCGTTTGGAGCACAGTACCTGTGTATGCCTGCAGACCTGGCTGTGCAAGCCAGGCACAGGAGCTGCTGCTTCTCACCCCAGGAGCCGACAGACATCTCCTGCCAAAAACTGAAGCCACACAGATGAACTTCACAGGGAATGAGGAGCCACAGGGCATAGCCAAGTGGGTGAGCACCGGAACATCCTTTTCCTGACCTTGGAGTAAGAGCTATAAAGGTCCTTGCGAAGCACCTGACATGGAAGGGCCAGTGAAGCTGCCATAAATGATTGACTTTTAGTGATGCTGGCTGAGTCACTGCTGGCAAATGGTGTCCCAAGGAGGTCACTGAGAGTGCCTCGTGTGGGTAACCACTTGCCAGCGCAGACCTCCCAGCCTCTGTCTCTGGTGCTCTTGGCAATGGTGCTTAGAGTGAAAACAAATAAATAATCCAAAAAAACCTCCCTCAAGCCCCCAGCAAGTGTTTTCCAACATGTTCGCAGCCTTTAACAAAACATTTGGAACCTATTTTCCAAGAAGTTCCAAAGGTTTTCCAAAGCCCCGATTTGTCTAGATTCTCCCATGCTCAGCACAGGGAAACAGGGTGAATGGATAGGGTGTGATATGGATTTTTTCAAAAGTTTGTTTGGATTTCAGGAAGTGAACAAGATAAGCCAAATGGCCCTTTCCTGCTTTTGCTCTTTTAATACTTATTTTCCCTCAGTAAGCCCTGACAAGAAATGTTTGAACTAAAGGAACTCAGATGAGTTTGTTGAGTTCCCCCTGCCTCACCTCTCTGCTAAAAAGCCACCCACACCTGTGGCTGGGAGATGGCACCAAATCAGTCTTTACAATCTGAGCCTTTGGGCACGTGTGAGAGCTGCTTTCTTTGCCATTTGTGCAACACAGAAAATTTCTCTCCTTCTTTTCCCACCTAGTTTAAAATTTGCATGAGGCAGCGGGAAATAATCTCTGGGGGCTTTGGGATGAACCAGAGGCATGGAGGGTCTGATCCAAAGGGGAAGAAAAGAAATAATCCCCATTGCATGACCAGCTGCAGGTGCTGATGTGTGAAGGAGCCCTTTGGTGTCACATCAGCTTTGCTGCCAGAAAAGCCTGAGCAAAGACAAGTTTGAGAAATTGGTCTCCAGCCCAGCCACACCATGCCTGATGGAGGGATCTGCATAATGGCCAGAAATCACTTCCCCTCCATGGAGAACAGGTTTGTTCCTAAGTGCTTTCCTTGGCTTGGCATAAGGTGCGGTGAAGGAAGATTCATGGTCCCTCCAGTTTTACAGAGTTTGGAGTATTCATGATTGCAAAGGTACCTGACTGAGCACAGCCCTTCATGTCCTAAGTCAGACATATCTCTGAATTTTAGATGTAAGACATCTGGATTTCATGCTGACACACTTATATCCACAAAATGGTTTCTATGAGCATCACCTTCTGGAATGGCAGATTTATAAGGAGTAGAAAATCATGTGTCCTAATATAAATTTCCTGAGCACCCAACTCCATCACTAACATGCCATTCTCCTTTCCTCCCAGGTCTCTGGTTTTGCTCCTGTACATAATTTTTTTTAAAAATTGCCAACCCTGCTTTGCAGAGAGGAGAATTTTAATATTTGATCAGAAAAATCTTTGGAACCCTTAATATTATTGTAACTCTGAGGCTGGGGAATTAAATTCTGTTCCTCTGCTGGAACATACTGATCCTCCTACCCTGTTGTTTATTTGTATGGTCTGAACTAATTTTTTGTTTGAAACCTACACTACCTAAAAGCATTTCCTAGAACTACTTTTTAAAGTAGCTTGCTAAACTGACTCTAGAAGTTGCTTAGGGTTGCTTGGTATTTGAGAATCATTTACTGTAGGAGAGACTTTCCCACCAGCAGATATTACCGTGGTATAACAGAACGATGGAGAACGAACACAATAGGCAGGAAAATAGTGCAGCAAAAGGAATGTAAAGGGTTAATGCACCAGCTGGATAACCTTTGAAAAGATATGCAATAAATGGTCAAAACATTTTGAAATCTGCAGCAGCCAAGTGTGCTACTTGTCTCACAGGGTCTGTAATGACAAGACACTGTTCTGATGCAGTTTCTCTTTGTGATATCAGAAAATCTGTACTATTCCTGTAAGAGTTTCTGAAATGCTATTTTTTTGCAGGTTACTAAGTCATTTGCAGTTAGTTGGTTGTCTTTCATTGAAGATATATCCTGTTATGAAAAACGTAAGTACTGAAGAAGTCTTAATAAAACACACATATCATTATAAACACCTGCCCTTCCAAGAGGCTTCATCTCAGCTTTGGAGATCTCTAAAATGGAGGAGAGACAGTTTATTTTCCAATTTTCTTAAGTCCTTCCCTTTTCTAGTGAGGCTGTCAGCAGTGAATTATGACAGTCAGGTGTTACCTAGGTTCCAAAAAGGCTCAGCTTTGTAGTTGTCTGAGCACCTTACCACAGTTTCCGCCATTGACCCAACCCTTTTTGTCTAACCTGTCCCTAATTCACCAGGTTTACTGGCTCTGAATCTCTTAATCTGAAATAATTCCAAGTCTTCAGGTAGAAGGTGTGCTAGCCATGTTTTTCTCGTAGTGACGGTCCTCTGCAGACTCCAAATGCACAGCTATAGAGCCCTGCCCAACAAAGTGATTTTAAAAAAGAGTATGTGTGTGTTTCATCACTCGTTCTGCTGCAGATGCTATTTTTGCCTTTTCCCTCATTTTGCTGCTTTCAACTATTCACTCATCTCCCTGGTGGGCAGAGAGATGAGACACTAACATGCAAAAACTGCAAATGGCCCTACTTTTAGGATATCTGGATCAAGGACAGAGATGTTGTCATTTGGACAGGCTGGGGTTGACTAAAGAGAGTCCCAAATAAATTTCCACTAAAGAGTCAAATGAAGGCAGCATTATTGCTCCAACCAGCTTATTAACATGTATTTGGGCAGCCCAATTTCTAGTAGAATAGGCTTGGGTCAAAATTCAAAAGATAAGTGCATAAATGGCACACACAGGACAACACAAAATCATATTCCTTATACATTTTCACATCTCATTCTAAGTGCTGGATTTGATCGGTCCCCGTTGCAAACAGATGATTTCTTTCAAGTTTTGACTGCTCCGACTGTACCTAAAACATCTGAGGGGCCAAGGATGCTCTTTTCAGTGTGGGTGGCTACGCAAACCCCAAACCTGTCTGGCAGGAGTTACACTGCAGTCTCGATCCGTCTTGCCCAATTTCACCATTTATGGCTGCAATACATTATGTTTGGAGAGGGAGTATCAGCAGCATGCCGTGCATTAATCCAAAGGCTGCATTCCTTAATAGATTAAATAGCCTTCATCTCTGATAAGTGATTGCATTTCTGGTGCATGAATGGTACTGTGAAGCACATAATGCTGTTAATAGCTGGGAAAGAGAACAGCATGAGAAAGCTCCTTTCCAGACTCACTTCCTCAGGATGTCGTTTGGACTTAGAAATATCTGTGGGCTGCAGAGCTTCCACCCACGTTTCTAACTTCAATCTTTCCTAGATGCTTGGGTTCCCTATGGAACAACATATCATGACATACCAAAAAATATATATAGCTTTGCCCTCTAGATCAGAGTGCCCTCTGGAAGAACCCTTGGCTTTACTGGCAGCAGCAAATACATGTTTTCCAAAGTTGCAAGACCAGCAGAAATGAGGAGCTTTTCTCTTTGACAGCAGCTGTAGCTGTCTGACCTAAAATACCTCTGATTAAAATGATATTTTGCCACAAAATATCCCCATCCTGCCGAAGGAGCTTGCCCAAAACATGCCCTTTCTCTCCTTACCTTCCAATCTTGGCAGCGTGCGAATGCTTATTTTCCAAGTCTATCGCATAAGAAGCTCTTAAGATATGTTCCTTCCTCAGACATTTCTCCTAGCTCTGTAGCAAAAAAGTTAAAATACAATGGGACAAAACTACAGAAAATTATTTGTCAAGGGAACAGGGCAAATGTTTCTACAACACAGAAGCAACAGAGAGCAGTCTGTAACCAAAGCCAGAGCTGCTTTCAGATCTGAGATAATCACCAAAGTATTTAGCAGAACAGAATGCTATATTTCATGGCATGCTCTCTGCCTGAAAACTGTTACTTACTGCACTGGGGTGACAGTAAAAGAAAAGGCATGTTTCTAAGGATTTGGATAGTCCAATTATACTCTGCAAAGTAAGACATGGCTCTGTACTCTGAAAGCTGAAGTAAATGTGGAATTAAGCATATTGATGAACAAATAGGAAGTTAATTTGCTCTAGCTTCACCTTTAGATGTAAAAAAATCAAACTAAGCTCTTGCTGGTTTCAGAGACATTATTAATAGTACAGATTCTGAAAATCAAATTTTGCACTTTACTTTCTGTTACATCCTCCCATTCCAAATATAACTGAAGGAGCATTTTGGTATTTTTGACTGAACCTAGAAGTTCTGTTGTTGATATAGGAACTGGAAAAGACCATAGGTCATTCTTCTGTAGGTGTGCAATGTCTCAGGAATATTGTCAGGAATAGAAAGTAGTTAGGAATTATTGGTGAGACACTAGATCAACTCTCCACGACCAAGAAGCTTAACACACTGTTACTGCTCATCCACAATCTAATTTCCAAGGACTCTGGGTTGCCTCAGCAACACTGTATATTAGGATGCTGTTTTACCCATATATTTGACATAGACACTCTTCGAGGAACATGTGCATGTATGCAGTCAGGAACAAGACCCAGTTCCTTTGTTTGCTCCCACATCTTGCTGCCCAGGATTGTAGCTCCACCTGGAGAGGGCAAATGTAGTCACTGATACAACTGTGACTCGATGGATTGGTCCTGGAGGTTGTTCTCAATATTTGCTTGATCCCTTTTTTCACTGACTGCACTGTCTGGGACCATGCTCCAGGGAGTTTGGCCTAAGGATCAGTTCTTTAGATCCTGGCTAAGTAGATGAGGGGTAAAAAACGAGATATCAGTTCTTCTGATACTGATTCTTGCTGATGCAGTCTTCTTGCTCTGAAGGTATCATAGCTAAATTAGAAGAAAATAAAGGATTCTCAGGTTGGAGCTCGCAGCTGGTGATTAGCTCGGGGAAACCTTGAACGTTTTCTGTTTGCTGAGAGCTGCTTTGTTTACCAGGAATAGTGAACACAAAAGCTTTTTAGGAGCAACATTCCAAGTAAAACCCAAGCCTTTGGACTTCAGTTTGTTGAGGTTCACTCAGGTTAGCTTTTCTCATGGGAATTTGCTTGCTATTTTGCATTAATCTGTGAAATTATGCACAAACACCCTTGAACTACAGGATTTTCCTCATAATCAAGAAGGGTTATAGCTGTATTTTTATCTGCTCCTCACCAGGAGGTGCTGGATGTTCACACAAAACAGATATAGCTTGTTGTATCTACTTGGGGCACAAGGAACCTTTGAGAGGACCTGTGCATAGGCAGGCACAGCAGACTCAGACTGGGGCGACAGTGCCTCTGGAATCACATACACAAAAGACGAAAATCTGCAGAAGATCAGAAGTGGACATGGCTCCACCTTTCTACTTCATCCTTCCTCTTCTATAAGAGGGCATTGCAAAAATTGGGTTTCCTTCTGTGTTCTCAGGACACTCAAAGGATCCTCAAAAGCTTTCCTTGCCAGTGTTCAGGAGAGTGACATTTACATTTCATGCACTCTCAGAAAAGCATGTTCCTCAGCATGTTTGAGATTTGCAGGTCCGACCACAGCTACCTAAGCCAGGATTTTATTACAGCAGTGAGGCTGTACCTGCTTGCTTGTTGGGCAGTCAATGGCTGGTAAGCCAGGGCATTCGTTACATGGCTTTTATGGGCATCCTTGACATAAGAAGTTGTGATGAGTGTGCCAGCCATGGCCTGGAGGTACAGGTGGCATCACTGAAGAGTGCTCTGGGGTTTGTCAAATCTTAGCTTAATCCTTGCTTCCCTTTGAGGGGATCCAAATGTACTTCCCATGAAGGTGTACTTGAGTCATGAGCAGGCTGTACATGGTGTCCCAGACCCAGCCTTTCCCACCAGTGAAGTTGTTTTGCTTTGTTGGTAATAACTCTTCACCAGACTGGAGAAGGTGAAGTCTAGAGGTCAGAGCATTTTTGTGGGAATACAGAGATCTGCATCATTCATCCCAAGGGGAGGCTTTGTGTGTGGCCTGTGACACTATCACTCACTTTCCTTCTGGCACACTGGCTATTTATGCAGGTTCAAATTACTGCAGACAGAGGAAAGATCTGAACCAGGGTCTCCCAGGTCTCCTCAGGGAGTGCTTTAACCTTTCAGCCCCTGGGGTAAGTTGGTGAGGGGGCATCACCTTCCCTGGCTGTGTTTTCTGTAGGCACCAATCCAGTTGGACTGGCCAAGATCCACTCCACAAGCGAAGTGGACAAGGCTCTTTGTGCTTGGTATGTGTTTGGAGAAAGGTTGTTGTTCTGGCTACAATGCCCACCTTTACTGGAGTGAGGGAATTTTCTGGCCATCTCTGCTGCAAGCGAAAGGAGAGGCTCCAGGCGATCCCGTACCATAATGAACCTAAATCCTCGGATTAGCTTCGTCTGACCCTGGTTTCATTAGAGCTATTGCATAACGATGATAGCCTCATAATATATAGGCCAGACAAAGAGCTCGTAAGGCAACATAGCAGGGAGCAGAGCTAGGAATAGTAAAGTTATGTTTTTCCATCCTGATGGAAAAAGAGAGGAGCGTTGGCTGAGGTCTGTCAGAAACAAATGTTGGTATTGAGGCTCCTGCTCTCCTGCAGAGTCCGGTGCTGGCTAAGCCATTTCTGCTGGAGTCTGGCAAAGAGTGGTGCAAGGGAAGAGACTGAAAGGGAGGAATTATTTAGCACTAATGGTGTCTCTGAGAGTCTCTGCAGCAGAGGGTTAATGTGATATGCCAGCAAATCATGGCATAACGCTGACGCTTTGGATTCAGTGAATTTTGGTTGCAGGAATTATGCAAACCCAGCTATAATCAGAGCTCTGCTGTAGCTATCTATAGAAGACCAAATTTGTCAGGGATGCCCTGAGTGTCCCTGACCATGGAAATGTTCCTTCTGAGTTAAAGGTCTTTGTGGGTTTTCCTCAGGAGTGGACAGCAAGATAGGTGAGCAGTCACTCATCACATTCATCCCAGTGTGACTAAGCATCTCCATAAGTGCCCACAAGCATGTACAAAGGTTATGAAAACTGGAGTACAGCATCCACTCTGTTCTCATGTATGGAAATTCTCAGGGAAGGCAATGGGAGACTTGTGCCAAAGACTGAGTTAGTACCCAAGCATTTGGTTGTTACAGCTTGTTTCTTGTTTGCACTAGTATTCTTTTCCATAGTTGTGATACCTCGAAAGAAGCTGGGGCCCAACGTACTCTGCATATGGTTGATCTATGGATGTCGTTCATAAATACTTACATATATATTTGTTAGTGTAAGATAAAATAGGCATAGCATAAATGGGGATCTGTTCTTTTGCAGGTTTGTTTTTTTTTCGCAGATTTAGTTAAGAAGACAGGAAAAAGAATATTCCTTCAGGGAAATTAAAAATAATTTTAAGGGCACTGAAGCTTTCTCAAAACATCCAAATATTAGTCAGCTCAGAAACTCAAAATTAAGATTCTGTTTGAAGGAAAGAGGGCAGGATTCAAAGCAGGAGTGCACAAGACAGTATGCATAAGAGCTAAATCCTACAGGGACATGAGTGTGTCCTGCCTGGAAATCTGTGGACAGCAGACAAGCCCCATTCAGCCCCCAGCCACCACACTTTTCACTAAAGGCTCCCTGGGGAAACTGGGAGAGGATGTGGGTGGAGGATTTAGACAGAGTTACTGAATCCCTGACCCCATGGCTGTCAGGGGGCAACACTGGACACTGGAAACTCCTGCAGAACCAGATGATCCATTGATCTTCCTCTGCTCATATCCCACCCCTGAAGGAATCCCTGAGACTGCAGGCACCTGCTCTGACAAGGCTGACTGAGGTTGTGGTGTCTTTTGTAGCACGGCACGGCCAGAGGAGCAAGGCCCTGGAGGGTACAGCCTTCTGGCGAGTTGGGAATGGCAAAGGACAAGCCCAGGCACTGGAGGAAGAGGTTGAGGGACACAGGGCAGAAAGCCCAG
Source organism: Origma solitaria (assembly GCA_013397895.1). NCBI lineage: Eukaryota > Metazoa > Chordata > Aves > Passeriformes > Acanthizidae > Origma > Origma solitaria. The sequence continues at coordinate 532,955 of VZRL01000934.1, read as the reverse complement.
CAGGGGCTAAGAGCATGCAGGCTACACGAGGCAAAGGCTGAAACCCAGGGGAGAGGAGGCAGTGACACGGATAAGAAACGGCAGATGAGAAGGGTTGGCCCTGCAGAGCCTTCCTGCAGTCCCTGCTCCAGGGCCCATCTGGATATTGTTAGGCCCCCTGCCCACCCACCCACCATGCCTGGAACGTGCAAGTACCTTATCTTGCATTTCTTGTAATGCAGAACACCAACTTCTTTTTATGGTTCTTGGCACAGTTTATGACCTTTTTACAACTCCTTCCCTGTCAGGATATAGGCCATAAAGATATTTTAAATGGCTTCTCTCGGTGGTGATCTATTAGTTGGAATAATGGCTCCATATGCAAAATATGAACCCATAACCACTGTAAGCTAGCTCTGTACCTTCACATAGTTCAAATCCTGCTTAGAGAGCCACTTGTGCTTTGAAGCTATGAGAAAATAGCCAGCAAATAATTAAGTAGAAGGACTGTTGAGCATAATTTATGTAACCTTTCACATTTTCAAACTGCAATTACCTGTGTAGGGACTGAATGAATAGTGGGTTTTCAGTTCAGTTGCTGAACAGAATTATCAGAGGAAAAACATTTGGTTAAAACCAAAGCAGAATTTTTCAGATTTTCTTGAAATGTAAGACAGGAATTATTTATTTTCTGTTTCAAATTACTTAATCCTTTTAAAATGCTTTAGAAGCTGTAGATTGCCTGTGAAGTGAAAAACGTCATTTCAGAGTGAAAAGTCACGGTGTCACTTCAGTCTTCAAACAGAGAAGTCTGGCTTCCCAAACGTATTGCTTTATAAGACTATCAGGGCAAACTCCTCCAAAAATTTAAAATCTTCTCATAAGCACATTATTTTTTTCCCAGAAATGCTTTTTTTCTCTCCAATCTCTAGTTCGGAAGAAGAAAGAAAAGACCAAAAACAGAGCACTGTGTTTGCTGCTGCCTATTACTCTGACCCCTCTGCTTCCTTACTGTCTCTCTGCCCTGCACCATCCACCCAGTTTGCATCCTTTTGAATTGAGCTGGTTATGTCAGCCCAGAGCACACCCAGCATTCCATGGGTATTCCCACCACCGATGCCTGAGCAGACAGCTGTTTTTCCACCAGACACTGGCACAGAGCACCGTGAGTCAAGAGGCTGCATCCATGTTCTGGAGAGGAAAAGTTACCCTATGGTACGTAAGGAGCGCACGGATAAATTAAACAAGCAGCAAGACTTTGTACATTCATCTTGATATCTTAATCAAAGTTCAAGGAACATAAATTTCTTTCTCTTTTTTTTATTTTTTTTAAATGAATCCAACTGGTTTCTGAACTGTCAGAAGAAGAAAAGTGGCCAGACTTGGAGCCTTTTGGACAGCCTAGCATACCACTGGTATTCTTGATCTCTCTGGTTCATCACATTCCTTCCCTGATGCTCACGTGCTTGATGTGTTGAGCAGTATATTGGCTAGTCAGGAAAAGAAAATTCAAGAACATGAAAGACAAAAACTATCAGAGGCCTATGGAACAGCCAGGCAAGAAAATGGCTGTTTCTTCAACATTTTGTGGGCCCCCTCTGGCAATTAATAGCATTGCCATGTTTTGGGGTGGAAGGATTTCTGCTCCTAACTCTGCTTTTGCTATTTGTTCAACTGCTGTGCAAAACACACTGCTACACATTCAGGAACAGAAGATCACAAACTGGTGTGTGTATATAGATATACATGTATACATATACATACATGAGTGAGTGTGTGTGTGTGTGTGTGTGTGTGTTTAAAAAACAATACAAGAGGATTGCTCTGGGTGATCTGTTAAGTGTCAGACACTGAAACTATATGAGAAACACTTGACAAAACCTCTCATGCACTTCAGTAGCACTACTGAGAAAAGGAATGACTCTATCGTGGGGCCACAGACAAACCAAACAGTGGTTTGTGTGAGGTGTTTCAGGTGTATCACACGGCGGGCTGGGTTCACAGCAGATAAAATCACCCACCCAGTGCATGCATTTTCACTCCATTTGCACCAGCTGCAGTATGGATGCAGGTGTCTTCCTGAGGGAGCAGGAGGGCAGGAGTGAGGGAATACCAGCAACATGCAACACAAACAGCAACGCATGCAGCAACACACCCCAACACAGAGCAGCTATGGAGTCCTGAGGTCCTTTTGCACACCAGGGTTGTAGTTGTCTGCCGGATTTGAGCAGGATGGACTGCTGAATGCCCAGGCACAGCTGTTGTAGCAGACAGTCCTAGACAGTAATTATGAATCTCTCCTGTAAGCTCATGAAATGCCTTTTATTGCTTCATTTTCAGACTCGCAAAGGCAATTCCCATTGCTGGAGTCCAACTGATGATAATGGCAGTCATGCACCTTGACCTCCCCTGCACTGTGCCTTGGAAGTTTAGTTGGCAATTTGTTGGACTTCAGCTGCGTACCTGGGAGATGAGGAGATGATCAGAGGGGCAAGAGTTTAAAATCAAAGACAGTCTATCATGGCACATCAGGTCTCCATCACCTGCTCAACCTTCCCTTACAGGATGCAGGACCCCGTGGGTATCTTGTGTCATTACAGCCAGTCTCTCCTGGGAGCCACCTCTTTCCCCTTGGGGAAGCAGTTGGGACGTTAAAATTTAGAAAGTGGCTCTCTGCAGCGAAAAAACGTGTGGTTTTACCCTAACCATAAAATGTCTCAAATCATTGGGATTAGCCCTTTTCTGCTTTCCCGTGTGCCTTCAATTAGCCGCATGAAAGTGAACCCGCGGCTTTAGGACCGAAAATAGCTGGAGCGAAGTGACGCAGGCTTCGCCTGAGATGAAAGAGCAGCTTCCAGAAGCCTAATTAAAAGCAACTGAGAAACCAGTACTTGATACAGCCTCTACTCACCTGAAAAAATAAACGGAGAGCTGCAGCCAGGCTTCGGCGCGGCGTTGTGGGAAAGTGGCTGGAGGGTTTTGCCTGGGTCACGGGAAGGCCCAGCTCCGCTGGAGCACAAAATCTTTCTGTTTCTGCCTGCCCCGAGTCAGGGGGAGGTCAGCCAGCCAGCCGAGGCCACCGCCGCTCCAGCAGCCCTTCCCCATACCTCGGGAGAAAGGACAGCGACATCTGCCACCACGGCAATCCCCAGTGCCTCCTCCCTCCACTCGGTCTCGGCTGCAGGTTAAGGGAGAAATGGAGCTTCAGGCAGGTTTTCCAAATTTTTCCGGCAGGCTTGTGTTAGTAAGGAACCTTATTAGCTCTGCGAAATGACACATGGATATAGCTGTCATTTAGAAAACAGACAGGCAAGCTGACAGGTTACTAAAAACTACCATTTCTCTTCTAAAATTCACCGTCATTGGGGTCATCCCCGTAGTACCCTGCTCTGTGCCTCTGAGATGTCAGTGGTTTTGCAATTTTGTTCTTCAACTTGAAACGTTTTTTCTTCTATCAAATAACCCTCTTTTAGCTCACATGCACTAAAAATTGTAGAGGAAGGGATAGTGCAAAAAAATCTCACAGGGTGGTTTAACCAAAACTTAAAAGTACTTCTGTGTTCAAGTTCCTTATCCTTGGTGCTTGGTCTGTTTCCTGACATTGGTGAAGGATCGTGACTGGGAAAAAAACCCAAACCCCTCTACAGAATGTGAGGAAAATTTACAACACTGAGTTGGCACTCTTGAACTGAAACAATTCAGTTTTTCTTCTGAAAATAAAACTATTTCAATATATATTTTACTGAAATGAAATTTCAATTGGCAAGGCAATCCAGGAAACAAAATGTCTTGAATAAAATATTTGGTTTGCAATAAAATTTTATCTTGAAAGGGAGAAAAAGATTTATTTTCAGGATAAGGTGAAAATGACAAAGAAGTATTGTGTTTTTACCAATGATGTGAAAAACCAAATTGCTTTATGGTTCCATGTTAATTAGGATCGCTATATCTGCACTAACATAGATATGAATCCAAAATTCATACCTTAATTTAAAGAAGGAGACAGCTGCTTCTAATATGCACTTATTACTCTATGACACAGGCACAAGAATGGGACAGCATAGTTTGAATAGATTTTAAATTCCAAGAAGTAAAACAGGAAGCAGCAGAAGAGAAAGACTAAGATTAAACAGCATGTTGTCACATTTATTTGCTGTGGACTTTTCTCGTTCATAGATGAAGCATTTGGTTTTGGCCAGAAATGTTCATATTTTTTGCTAATTTTCATCTTAAGGGAAAAGAGATGCCAGCTGATTCCTCCAGCATGCCTACATGTTTTTCACAGGTAGCCTGAATTAGGAGCTGAGAAGCTGTCAGGAAACCCCACCTAGGAGCAGCAGTATGCAGTGAAGAAAAACAGGACTCATAACTTCAACCTGATTTAGAATCTGATTAAGTTGATAGAAGTCACTCAGAAGTCGTAGCTCAGAGCCCTAAGAAGAGCCCCCACTGCACTGAAAGAGATCATCATGCCCAGCACAGAGGTTTCTTAAATTATAGAGCAAGGTGAGACTTAAACCCTTTTTATCTTGTTGCTGGATAAATCAAATAGACAAAACCTAAGCAGGCAATCGGCAGATTTTGTGGTAGGGATTTTCTGTGGTATTCCTGTAAATACTGCTTAAATGGTAAGTTAATGAGAAGGGACCTTTTTTGTTGGTATATTCTTGTTCATACCCAGTGGGAACAGATGTGTGTGTGATCTGTGACTACGGTGCATATTTTGCTACTCTGATGGAGCTGCGAAGTCAAAATTGAGAGAAACAGGAAATGTTTTTAAAAAACACACACCCAAAAAGCCAAAAAATCCCCAAACCAAGCAAAAACCTGAAAAGAAGTGTTGAGGGTTTAGAGAAGCACTTTGGGAGGGGATTGAGGGTGGAACCAGCAAACACGGAAAACTCAGTAATAAAATCATAGATACATATGTGACTAGGGCTGCTGAAGAGACTGAAAAATACAGATAATTAATCCACACCAGAGGAAGAACAGTCATATGGAGGCAAAACTTGACAGAAAGCACTGCTGTATTTTAAGGGGCTCTGTGAGAAACACTTTTCCTTAGAAATCATTGGAGTAACATATTCTCCTTTCTTGAGTTTGCTGAAGTGTGAAACACTATCCTGAAAGCTGTTTATTTATGAGCCCTCCGCAAGGCACAGGGAATTCTCAAGGACATAATCTCTCCATTTCTTGTAAAAATATTTGAAAAGCATTTCAGAGGCCTCACTGCACCTCTCAACCCACCACTACTGATTCGACAGCCGCACTTATGGGACAGAATCATTTTGGGGCTCCTTTGAAGAGTCACACCGGAGGTGAATTTTTTGCCTGCTTTTTCTGTGCAGCACTCAATGTGGAAAGGGCTCAGCCTACAAAGTGAAGTCTGAAATTAGCAAATAGTATCAGACTCTTGATTTTAAAGTGTAACTTTTGTGTTTATGGGTCTCATTTCTAGAAGCATGCCTAAAGAGAAAGTACAACTGGTCCTAAGTAGGATCAGACAGGACTGAGAAGCAGAAATATGAAGGAATGGTCTTACGGATTTTTCTTGAGGCAAATCCCTTTTTATCTTAGTAAAAAAAATTGATTAGCTACAAATTTTGAATTACCCAACTTCTAAAGAAACGTTCTCTAGAAGATAATAATTTCAGTTAATACTCAGATGTGAAATAAGATTTATGTTTAAATGTGAATAATTAATTACCTTTATTTCTAAAATACTAGGGTGTTTAAATGATCAAATTTATTATATTCCTCAGCTGGAATTTTTAAAATGATTTTTACTCTTGACGTCAAGAAAAATTTGCTTTGTCATTGCTCTGTTATTCTTTATATCAATGTCTGAGTTACAAGTGAGTAGTTGCTTGTGGAAGAGATGAGGTGAGAAAAGGAACTTTTGTGTATGATGGAGAGAGACAAATAAATGGGTATGCGATGAGGCACATATTTTAAAGGCAAAGTTTTTTTGGAAGACATAATAGCTAGTAGTCCTGTAAGGCAGGTATTAATAGTAGTCTTAATATTTTAAAAATATGTGTAAAGATTCAGGTAAGGAAGGAAACTTATCATCTAAACTTTCTGAATTGTATTGTAAAAAATTATCATTGCCCAGTCTATCATCATTGCTTCAATTTTCTATTTTCTGTTTCTATTACTTGGAGAACAACGTGTGCTTTACAGAATAGTTGTCACTTGAGTGTTTACCAATCCTTTGATAGCAGTGCTAGTAGAACCACATCATTTAATTTCAACTGTCAGGTGTTAGTTTTATTAATGTAATTGCTGTTCTTTAACATATTTCAACAAATTTTTTGGCACTTCAATCCTTCACTAGCTTTTTCTAAAGCTGAATTGTGATTTGTTTATAACGTGCCACTGTATGTCTTGAAAAGTAAAAGTTATTATGGGAACAAAAGGCTCTATTCAATATTCCTAACATTCTTGTGAAACAAATTTCATATTGACTTCAGCTGCAGTCAACAGATTTTTCTGTGAAAAGCACAAGAAAGGGGAACTAAATTGGATCCAGAAAAGTAACTTTTAACAGGATAAGTCCCCTTAAAACTCTCTGTGAAGAAGCAGATGGCTCTGTTGCTTGCTTGGCTTGCTCCCCTAGACCTGTGCCCGCCTCACCCAGACCCCAGTTTTCAGAAACATTAAAACCCCTCCATAACAGCAGAGATTAACACAAGATTTGGATGCTTAGCTGCATCTCGAGACTGGAAACTTCCAGGACCTTGTGCAAATCCCAGTGAAATTATTAACTTCAAATGACTGCTGAGCAGGCTTGTCTGAAGGAGCAGAATTTGTGCAAGGATGCCCAGCAGCCCTTGGGATTTCTCTGCGCTGGTGCGGATGCTGGGGGCAGAACCTCTCTGTCGGCTGCCGTGTGGAGGCTTTCTGGGAGGCAATTCTGGGAACCCTGAAAGGGATGGGGGAGAGGTCTGGTGTGAGGAGAACAGGTGACAGGACTTAAAGAAGAAAGAGGTAAAGCTAAATAGCCCAAGGCAACTAACTGCAGTATTTCTTCTGCATTTGGAAGCCATTGGTTCGATTGGGAGAAAAGGATCTGCCTCTCCTCTTGGATCCTTCATGGCCCCATCAGCTTCACAGGTGAAGCCAGGAAAGATGGGAATGTGCTGCCCATGCCTCAGTCTACCTAATTTAATGCTAGAAGGGTTACAAGCTGCTGTGTTTCCCAGACGGTTAAAAGATGTTTTCACCACTTACTTTATTCCTCACAGCTTGCTCTGGGCAGTAGAAGCCTGGTGGTAGCAGGAAGAGCTTGCACTTGATTAAATGCTGCGGTGTAAAGATTGCCCTCTGTTTTTCTTAGCCTAGTCTTAATTCTCCGAATTAGAGCCCGAAGATTAAAAGATTAATTCTTTTTCAGCTCACCTCTTACTTCCCTCCTCCCCAGTGTCTTCTCCACTAAGGAAAAACAGGAGAGAAATTTACTCCTCCCAGGAGGCGACTTATTCATTACACGCCTCAGCATGGCGGCAAAAACTGAAGTTAAAATTTAATTTTAATGTCACTAAATTAAGCCACTAAATTATCTTCTTAAAATGAGCATGCTAATCCAAGAGGCAAAATCTCTCTCTGGGCTTAATTGAGAAAACAATTAGATCTAGATAAAGCCAGCTTTTGCCAGATGATACAGTCCAGAGCACACTGAAAGAAACCTAATCCTTAAAAGCAGAAGCAAGAGAAGATCATTATAAAAAGGTGTCTTTTCCAGGTTTCTCTGGTATTTCTGTGGAACCTCCTGCCACTGCCGTGTGGAGGTTCATGAAAGGTGGATCATACCGATGGTGCCTGCTCTGCAGGCTGGGAGCTGCTGAGCAAAGTCCTGATGTGCCAAAGGCTGAGCCCTGGGACAGAGGTGTCCTCTGTGGGCACTGTGTTCACCCCGGCGTGGTGCCCACCGATATAGCAGCTTCCCTGGGGGAGAAGCTGGGCAGAGCAGGGTGATATTCCTATGTGGTAGTGTCTCCTAAAAATCAATTTGCGGTCCCTGCTTTCCTGCTGGGGTCAGGATTGAGATTAGGTCCCCAGGTGGGAATGTCTTTTGGGGCGTCCGAGAGCTGAAAGCATCAAGTAAGCACTACAGTGGAAAGTTAGTTGTGAGACTTTTTTTTTTTTTCCCCTAAAACCCTTCATTTATTCATGTTTCCTGTAGGTTTGCCTGACATTACCCAGTGGAGGAGCTCCCCAGGCCAGTCTGGGAGAGGGGAGTGTTGATCCAGCTGGGCCTGGCTGCCTGAGCAGCCATTCCCTGCAACAAACCAGCAATTGTTTGGTGGCCCTGGGGGCCCCAGGGAGCCTCCGTGCCCCCAAGGCAGGGGGTGGGTGGAGCAGGGCCCTGTCTCCTGTAGCCCCTGTCTAAAGCTGGTGCCTTCAGTCACACCATGTTACTGTCCTGCTTTCACTCATTTCTGGTCATCCTTCTTTTATTTTTTTTTTCCCTCTGACAAACCCCTTTCTTTGCATTTTGGAAACGATTTGGTTTTAATACAACACAATAAAACAGCTGCCTCCTTGTCTGTTCACTTTGAACAGCTCGGGAGCTATCAGCAGGGAGTGCAGCCCCAGTGGGAATTTACTGCGTATTTTTTTTTCCCAGTGATGGTGCAGAAGCACCAGCACCTTTTCATGCAGATTTTATCTGATAAACTGGCAGTGCAAAGGGTTTTGGTGGTTGTCCTTCCTTTCCATACATCTTACACATTTTTTTGTGTGTCAGTGTGATTAACTCTTCCAGGAAACTGTGACTCTCCCCAATCCCCCAAGAAAGGACTACTACCGAGGAAATACATGGCAATCATCATTTTGTTAATGGATATGTGTGTGCAAGCGTGTGCAGGTGAGATAGGCGGAGTTTGGAGGGGATGGGGAGAGAATTGAATACCATACATGCCTACAGCAACAAGAGACTTCTGTCTTAATGCACAGCTAAGATTTTTGGAGAACATAAGTCACTTAAATGTCAATGAAATAGCAAAAGCTCATTTACTTGCAAAGCAGATCACAAGCAGTACATGCAAGATATCTTATTGCTTATCCTTTATGCTCACCCATTAGGAAATTCTTCTTTCTTCCCAAGCTGGAGGAAGTGGTCTGCAGGGAATAAAAGGCATCCCTTTCAAGCTATGCAAAGTCTAGAGCATTTTGCAGAGAAAGGTAGTTCTTCCAAAAACCACTTCATAGTTTCTCACTGCTGCCTGCTGGAATGACTATCACATAGGCCAACTGGCAACTGTTCATCTGCATTCTTAATTTAGTGGGGAGTGTAACAAGGAAAACATTTTTATAAGACTGCTTAAAAATTATATGCGAGGGAAACAATTAAAAAAATGTGCAGCCATTTTCTTGATGGTGCAGAAATGCCATATCCAATGACCAATTTAAATGGGCCAATTTTCTCCAAGTGGATTTATTTTGCAAAACCTGCCAGGCAGACAGAAAGCTAAATAGTGAAGTGTTTCATTTTAATATAACTTTAATTTCACAATAGTGCCAGAAATACCCAGACAGGTTTATAGAGCACAAATTATACTATTCCACTACTCCTCTTCTGACTGCCCCCAGATGATAGTCAGGTTCTTGCAGACTGTTAGTTGGTATCTGGTTGGAACTGGTTTCGATCTAAAATCCACCAAACTTTCTTAGGACCCAAGTTTTCAACCTTAAACCCTCAGTTGCTTTGTCTTTGGGTATACTCAGGCCACAGTGACCTCTAAATTCAAGGGGTTCTTTATTGCTTTAAAGTATATATGTCACAGACTATATTCACTATTGGTCTGTCTATGCTTAATTTTTGTAGCATTTTGACAATGCAAAAATAACAGTATAAAGACCTGAGTTCCATAAAAAAGCACCAGCAAATGTTTCTTGTTTGAACACATGAATGGTAAGAAACTTCTCCATCTATAATTCTCTCCAGCCTGTACTGCACTTCAGTCTATGTACTCAGTGTAAGGGCTTGTGAGTACAACAGCCTTTTCAATGTGCTTAACCTTCTGCTGGAAGTGAGGGAGGAGTGTCCAAGATGTAATGAAGAAAGTAATTGTTTAATTGTACTAATACTGCTGATTCAGGTTGTCTTGTAGCATACACACGAAGTCGGGCTAAAATGGCAATGATGTTCCCTTCTGGCTTTAAATCTGGGATGTATAAATTGTCCTGTACCCTGACTCAAAAAGTGCAGATGGGGTTTTCGGATCCTCCATCCACCCTCTGGAGGAGCTGCTGGTCAGCTGCTGAACACTTTACAGCATGGTATTTTAAGGTAAATCCTCACCAATCTCACTTTTGCCTTTCGATGCCCCTCTAGAAATTGCAGCAAGGCAGAGGTTTGCTCACACGAAGATGCACACAGGATGGCAAAAACATTCTGAGATAATTTTCTTCTCAGCTGCAACAGGCATGCCAGCCCTACATGAATTAAAGTCCCAAGGCTAACCAGGTGCAGCTTCCAGGGTAAATAAGCAGGTGTTCGTTGAAGGCTTCTCTGAATGACAGACATTCCCGAGTATGGAAAAATTTTCTTACCCAATACCCAGGAGTAAGTTACTCCAGGTAAGATGGAACTCCTCAAAGAGCCTGGTTTTGGTTGGTGCTTTCATGGAACACTTCAGCACAGCTAGAAGAGAGGGGCTGCAAAGGACCAGGTACGGAGAAAATACACACATATGTATTTTTTTAAGTCAAAGCAACAAGAAGAATGGACTAAAGTAGGGGTAAGAGTTAGGAATTGGATAAAATTTGTGTACCTGTTGCACATCTTTTCACAGGAAACGTAGATGAGGTTGGGATACTCTGGTTTCCCTCTTACCTGTGCTTCTCAGGTTGATAACGCTGCTCCCCTTTATGAAAAATAGTGATAAATAGCTCAGTATTTCACACCAACATTGTCTGATTTAGTGTATTCATATGGATAAAGCAATTAAATGCCTGAATAGTCTGCACCATTTTTTCACAGAACTCTGCATCAAGTTTAGCTGCTTCTGAGCAAAAAAGTAGAAGACCAAAGATGCTAATTGGCTGTGCATCTTATCCAAGTCAATGGCAAAAATCAAACACTGGTGAAGATAACTGGCGTGGAGGAAAAAGGGATCTATACTAATAGAAGTATCTAGAAGTGGTAGGATGATATTTTCTACCATAATCCGTAAACAAAATACATACTGAATCACAGTCTGATTATTTGAGGTCTGAGAAAAAGAAATAAGAAATTAAATCAACTGGAAAATCATTAAATTCCTCAGACCACAAGAGTGCACCATTCTTGAAGAAACAAAACAAAATACATTCTAAAATCCATTTCTTTCTACCTTTTCTTCTCTCTTATACCTCAAAATTTGCTGACTTTTGAATAGAGTACTTTCTGTTGTAAGAGTGTTGTCTAACTTAGAAATATTAAATTATCCTTTGCCCTTTTGCTACAGAAGGAGATGTATGATAAATAAACATTAAGTATATTCTGAATTTCTGGCTATCTAGTGTTGTACAAATAGGTAATTTCTTCCCAATACTCACTTCTTATTTATTTCACACATTCAAATATTATAAATCACTTGAACAAAAATCCTATTTTAAAAAGTAATTATGTTTGTGTTTAACCTTAAAGATCTATTTAAAAAATGGAGAAACGAAAACCTCTGTAGGTTTCTGGGGAAAAAAAAAATTCTAAACACTTCCTGGAATTAAAACTACTAAAAAAAAATCTATAAAATACTACTGACTGCGTGAATTCCTCTGTAAAATAAGTAAATATGTTTTTCACGCTTTCTGCACTTATCATGTATCCTGCCATTTCCATCATCTTTCTGATCGACTAAACCAGATCTTTCCTGTTTTTATTGTATTAAACAAAAAATGCATACAAAATAAAAAATATCATACATAAAATTATATATCTATTCAGAACTTACAGAATTTCACATAAAACTTGTGTGATATAAAAAGAGCATAAGATAAGCAGCACAAGATCTTGTAGAGAGAAAACCTGGAAAACAGAACCTCTAAAAAAAGACTTTATTCCAACCTTTTTTGTTCAACTTCTTAATTTTTAAAATGTGTTTCTGCTGAAGTTTTTGTGTTCTTGCTTCTTATAGGTTGTATCTGTGGATGTGATCTATTTCAACCAGTTTAAAGAAGTTGAATTGGGTTGTTTTTTTCTTGGTACTTTAAATATTTTGCTTTTATTGTTAGACTGTGGCTGTTGGAAAGTATTTAGTGGAAAGAAAGATGAGAAAGGTAAAGAGGAAAAGCATACATCACTGTAAAATAGCTTACTGAAAAAACAGTGAAGCACTGAGATTTTGGTTTTTAAATGAATTCTGCCTGCTTACGTTTTAGCTGAGAAAACAGAAAAGGAGTTAGGAAAAATTGTTCTGAACTGATGTGAGCATTAGAATGGTTATTGAGAGAAAGCAGGTGACACATTGTGGCTGGTGGAGTTGTGTTAGCTGCAGCACAAGGACTGAATGAATCCCCCATTTCTCTGCTGCCGTGACCCGCAGATCCTGCAGGCATAGGGGCACCGAATTGCTTGCAGGGCTTTATCCTTTCCCTGTCTCCTCAGCCTGCCCATGGTGACTGATGCTCTGATCTTCCCCTGCTGCTCTTCAGCCAGGGACACTTGTACCCATGACCTGGAAGGCAAAAATCCCCAAACTCCATGACTTTCCCTTTGATCTGCCTATTCCCTAAAGATCATACGGAGGGGCAAAGAAACACTGCGATGCTAATTTGATGGTGACCTTGTGGTGAGCTGGCTTTGCTACCCTGTGTGAACTTTGTCAGCTTAGCAAGGGCCATGCTCTGTGCACAGCCACCTAAACAAGGCCAGTGTGGGTGGAGGGGAGCATCCCACCAGTAGAAATTAAGACTGTTTTCTTTTTTGATTTTTCCCATTCTTTTCTGTGATTTGCGGCCTAGAGAAACACCGCAAGAATGAGGAGAATTTCGGTAGGTTGGGTGCAAAGGGAAGGCAGGATGTCAGAAGTGGGTGAAAGATAAGCTGCATTTGCTTAGAGTTTGGGAAAGTTGGACTGGCAGTTTGAGGAACAACTGGGAGGAGGTATTCAGGGCAGCAAGTGTGGAGATCAGCTATCAGTTTTGTTCTACCCAGCCACAAAGAATGCTGCCATGATCCTTGCCACTACTCCCATCTGCAGGGAATGCAAGTGACGGATGCTAGACAGCAGAGTGGAATAAACGGGGATGCCAGACACACATCCTAAGTGGGCGTACTGTGGACATATATTCATCCATTTCTTGCCTCTGTGTCCCAGATCTGGGTGACGCTCTGCCAAGTAAATGAAGGTGAGTGGAGGAGAGCCACGACCTTCACAATGCTGTGGACTCAATCAGCCTGGTGACAGGCTCAGAGTAACAGCACCACCACATACATACATATATGGCTAAGAGCAGTTTTGGTTTGGTTTTTTCCAAAGAAAGCAACAGCCTGAAGAGATGAGACAGACATTGTCTGAAAGCTCTGTCTGTGTCTTTGCCTGATGAGGTGGGTCAGTGATCTTCCCGGTTATTAGAACACTCACAGAAATGAATTTCCACAGTTCTCCCCAAATGCCAACAGAAATATTTCATGGTATTGCGTTTCTGAGGCTGAGGATCCCACAAAGATGTCATAGTCTCCATTTGTCAAATCTATTGTAGGGAACCCCATAAATCCCTGAAGATCATGAGAAGATGTTCCCCAGATGCTCCCAAGCACCCAAGGGGCCTAGAAGTGACTGAAGGAGACGCTCAAATACTCTGTGGCTTTCCATCTCCCTTAGCCTGCCTAAGAGCATGACCCTCACAGAAAAAGTTCCCAAAAATGATTGGTTTGGATGGACAGAAATACTTCGGCTCTAGCACTCATCTCCTCTGATTTATGGCCAGTGTTCACACCGGCATCCTTCATTGAGAACTCACTTGTGCAGCTGGGAACCAGAGGTTTGCAGGCTGTGCAGAAATGCTCACTCCACAGGAGCAGTCAGAATAGCAAGGTGTGATATCTTCATTGCATAGCACTTCAAAAGTGAATTCCTCTCTGACCCTGAGTACACAGATGGAGCGTGCAAATAGGATGTCTTTTCCAAGAACCCCAAAAAGTACATGAATTAGTGTGTTAAATATTAGTTATTGAGTATTGGAGGAAATGGGTAGTCATAGCGATTAACATTTTATTGACCTTTCATACCAGAAAGCAGCCAGTTCTCCTGTGTTATATATTTAAGAGAGGGAAAGTTCAGCTTTTTTTATTTTTAACAAGCTAACATATAAAACATTCTAAAGGAAATTCAGTAATTTTTTTCCTTAAGTAAGACACCCTTCTTTGCAAGAAGATATACAGATGTTTTACATTTTTATATCATTTTAATTTTGGAAAATATGAAGAAATACTTGAAAAATGCCAACAGTATCATTCTTTTATTCCTTTATTCAGGCCCAGAATAGGGAGTTGCTTTGATGCAATTTAAAAATATCTGTGTGAGGATTATTATTTTATACAAAGGAGCTTGTTTGATTAATTTTGTTAATGTAAAACTATCTACATTTAGATGGCATGACAAATACTTGGCACAAATGTAATTTGTTAATCTTCATGGCAGATGAAACTTCTTATAAAATGAGACAGAAGTGATGCTGCTGCAAGGAAAAATGATTGACAAAGCAAAGTACAACAAAAATGGAAAAAAGGGACCTGGAAAAAAAATCAAACAAAATGTGCCCCATGCTTTGTCCTGAAGGTTCCTCAAGTGGAGCATAGACAACGACAAGGTGACGAGTTATAGGGTATGCTTTTAAGGTGTCTTCTGCCCAGCAGGTGCCCAGAGCATTGTACAGAGCATCTCATGTGAGCAAGAGACAGCACTGGAATGCCACAAATTTATGGGCAATAAAATGTGTTGCCAGAGCGTAGTCAATTAGAGATGTCACTGGCCTGTGTGAGGGGCCAGAAGTCTCTGAAATTCTTTCATCTCTAGGCTTACCACAGTCTTTCCCATAAGTCATAAAAGACACTGGCCATGAGGGCATGATGATGCACTGCACTGGGAAACGTTGTCAGAAGCGTGTGTCATTTCAAACACGTCCCAGGAGCTAATCACCCGAGTCCTGTCCTGTCCTCTTATCAGGGAGCAGGAGGACTCAGGATGCTCAGGTGCTGAAGCTAAAGGGCAGCTGGGGTTTTGCTAGAAGTGGGCAAGTCTGGTATGAGAGATGGAAAGTATGAAAAGAACAAAAGTAGTCTGGTTCCTTTTTACCTCAGAGAGTGACTTCAAGTGCTTTTCTAGGGAGGGTGATGGAGTTCAGCACCTCTTTGCAGCCAGGTCTCCTTGCCATCCTATACTATGCCCAGGCAGAATAGCATGGAGAAGCAGCAGCAGCTTCTCTGCAACTAATTTACAGGGACACAGGAGATATGTGACAGGCAGGGTTGAGAAGAGTTCAACTCCCCACTTTCTTTCTCTTTTTTTTTCTTCTTTTTTTTTTTTTAAACATCAGAACACATGCAGAGAAATATCTGATTGCACTAATAGCTTTATTACTTTTAGCATGTACTCACTTAGCCAAACAGGTGAAACTGATTTATGCCAGGTTTTTACGAGCCCAAGGGCCAAGCAAGCAAAACGGGAGTTTTGTGTGACAGGGCCCAGCTTCTTCTGGTTCTCATCCCAGTTTGAAATTTGTGAGAAAATTCAATTTGAGCAAAGCACCCTTTTCAACTCTGAGACAAGCTCGCGGCCACCTGAATCAAAACCAGATGTACTTATCAGGCCTAAAGATAACAAATAGCGGCTTGAGATCCTGTCAGCAGAGGACCACCGGAGCAAGGGCTACAAAACTCGCTTGCCTCATGAAATTCTAGCACAATGCATATTAATGCTCACCAGATCTGGAGTCAAGTCTCCTCAGCTCCTTTTCCCCCCTCCCCTTTAATAAATTCTGAAGAACATCGCTGTATTGTAAACTGGTTATTTGAGACTGTTTAAGTAAAACCAAAAGCCCCCACATCCCTCTAATTCCTCCCCCTTCTCCCCCTCCCTTTCCCTCTTCCCCCCGGGCTGACAAAAGCAGGTCTTTTCAAGTATGCCCATAGCAGGAGATGGTTTGTTTTGGCAAGGGAGCAGGTGCCTTCCCCGGCTCGGAGATCTGGAGTGTCAGCAGTGACCCTGAGGTCTTGGGTGGCCAGCTTCACGCTTACGCTTCCCCATGTCAGCCGATACACCTACCACCCACACGCTGAAAGCTTCCAGCAAGCTCAGAAATGCTTAAAAAGGGAGCTGACCTTTCCCTCCTCTCTTGCCTCCTCCTCCTCCCTCCCCAGTCCTCCTCTCCTGTCCCCTCGGAGCAGCCCAGGAACGCTATGAATGTCAGGCCCCACTTCTTATAAACAGCAAGGTAGGGGATCGTTTGAACGCTGGGGTTGTGTAACCTTAGCTTCTCGCAGATGATTAAAATATGACCATGTAAACAAATGATGCCTCAAATCCCTGGAATATTCTGCCCCACTCTTATCTAAAGAGAAAGAGAAGATGGGAGGATTATGTGGATATTTTTCAGGGTAATTTTATTTGGTGCTCCTAAGCCCAGGGTGTCTGCTTCAGCACTAAGAGGACCGATCTTCTGTTACCTTTTAATTATTCCTTTCTGTTTGCATCTTCCAAACAAAATCATTTTCCCACATGGTGCTTTAATAAGCTTCAGTAGTCTCCACTAAAATGCACCACTGAAAAGAAGTGTAAAGCGTGACCTAAACCAGTCCCTGGGCTGCTCTACACTGACACGTAAGCAGACCCTGGAAAACCCTGTCTGCCCGTGCTGAAGGGTTTGGAACCCATCCTGAGGTGAATGCTATTAATTGATAATTACAGCGACCAGCGCTGTTAATTTAACAGAAAAATCTCACTTCGCCATTCCAGCATTTAATCATACAACCATAAAATATGTCAATTATGAAAATACCATTTCACAATTTTCTCCTGGCCTGTGGGACCCTGCATTGAAATCAATGTCATGCCCCTGTAAATTTTTTTTTTAAACAGACACACACACACACATAGACACATACAGACAGAACCCCTTGCCCAGAAATGTCTCTCTAGATAAAAATCTCTAGTTCAGCATATTTAGTGATGATAGACTGATAATTACAGCACATCCCAGGACCTCATTTTGCTCTTAGGCAACCCTGTCGAAACATTATCACTGTCCAAGCAGCCACCCAGGGGAAAGAGAGGCACATTTTGACCCAATAAGGATCTGTAAAATGGCTTTTTTTTCAGGGGAAAGCCACCACGGGTGTATTGTATGAAGAAAGTTGATGTTCCCTGTATGTCCTTTCAAGGAAAATTACATAAGCAGTATCAGACTAAGCTCCGTTCAGCAGTTTGCTTACCAATTACTTAGCTTTCCAGTTAACGCTACCAATGTGGTCTCTGGAGCAGAGGCAACAAAGTTCCCATGATTATAATCAGGCCAAATAAGCCACTTCCTCTGCTAAGTGCTAATCAACATTTTCCTTTCGCCTTCCTAAGCAGTTGCAAGGGGAATATCCAAGCAGGCCAGAAGAATTAGGCAACCAAAACACAGTCTTACTAGAACTGCTCAATCCCCTCACCCTGGCCATGGCAGGCTGGATGCAATGCCCAGGGTAACTTTCTGAAAAGGACCAGAAACCCTCAGGCTCCCACCCAGCTTCTGCTTTCTTTCTCCTATCACTCACCCTAATCAAGTCATGCCCTCCTTCCGACTGCCTCTTGGTAGGGGGTCACATTTCCAGAGGCTTTTGGGTCATCTGTCATGTCGAGGCTTTTCCTTTGTGTTTACACTTCCCGGTTGATTTTTTTTCCCCCTGTTGCTCCATGTGGGCTGGATTCAGGAATGGCCTACTATTATTATTATTATTATTATTATTATTATTATTATTATTATTATTATTATTATTATTTAGTGTACCTGAAAGGAGGTCGTAGCACGGAGGGACCAGTCTCTTCTCTCAGTCAACTAGTGACAGGATGAGAGGACAAGAACTCAAGCTGTACCAAGGGAGATTTGGGTTGGACATCAGGAAGAATTCCTTCATGCAGAGGCTTCTTAAGCATCAGAATGGGCTGCCCAGGGAGGTGGTGGAGTCACCACCCCTGGATAGGGTGTGACACTTAGTGCCATGGTCTAGTTGGCAGGGTGGTAATCTCTCACTGGACTCGATGACATTGGAGGTTTTTTCCAGCCTAAATGATTGTGAGTTTCTCTGGTTGTTCAGGTATTTTTCAATAGTCCACTGAATCATGAGTCCAACTGCACCTCGAACCACAGAGGTTCCAAAAATGTGGCAGAATTTGCATTTGGTATCTCAAGCCTGTGACTACTGTAAAGATCTAAGTTTCCTGTGCCACGCGGCACCTTCCTTTTCCAGAGGTAGCAGCACTGTGCTCCCAGGAGTTGCTTTTGCATCCTGCCGACAGTGCCTTGTGCTGGCAGGACTCGGCCGCAGGATGGCAATGTGTGTATGGAGTGAGACAGATGTGCTGCTGTCCTGCTGGGAGGTTCGGGGTGAGGGATGAGGGAAGAGGGAGAGACCATAATTTTTCTGGGCTCTGCTGTGTTTCGTAGTTGTTGTTTAAGTCAAATACACAATTGGCTGGAAAGTACCTCTCTCCAAGAAGAGACCCATATTTAGCTAATTATCCCAAACCAAGCTATATGTAATTACAGCTTCTGATTTCAAAGGCATTTGCCAGTTTGGGCCAGTTGCCACTTTGTGAATAATTCTTTGTCACACAAACTTGCTGGCAGGCTGATGCAAGTGGCTGCTATGCATTAAATTTGGGCTATATGATTGGTCATGTACTTTATCATGGGACATAATTCTTTTCCCTGTTAATGACTGTAACTCTTAAAAAGAACCTGTTTGGGAGGAAGAAATACATGGTGATTAATACCTCCATATGGACTACAGGAGACCGGAGGTTCAAGACCTTGGACTGCTGTAGCCTTCCTATGCAATCTTTGGCAAACCTTGTAATGATGGATCCAAAAGACTACCTAAGTGCCTGAAAGTCATCAGTGAAAAGCTCAGGTTTTGGCAGAAATGAAGTCCAGAGCAGTATATTAAGAACCAGTGCTCCTGATCCAGTGTGTGGGAACAGTGTGGCCCTTTCAAACGGAGTTCATTGCCCCTTCCTCCTGCCCCCTGACAAGCAGGGAAATAAACGCTTGTCCCTGGCTATCAGGATCTGGGATGGAATGGGATCAGCCTTCAGCCCTGCTCCTTGTGTTGGATGTGCTTTAACTTTATTTGGAGCTTCAGTTTGGAGCCTTCTCCTCAGGTAGGCACCATCCGCATTTCTTTCCAAGCGAGATTGCTGTTTCACATTCTCCTGTGGTGGAACTTGCCTCCACTGTCTTGTCTCTGGATTTTGTCCTCAATCTCCCTGTGTTTCTCTATGCCACTCAGAAATAGCATGTGGGAGTATTCTGTGCATGTTTCTCTTTTTAAGGATCATAAGCTCTGGGGCACTTTAGCAAGGTGGGATTGCATGAAGGCTTGGGTATTGACTGCTTTTGGAAATGCGGTTCAAACAAGTGCATAAGGAAGTGTAGAACTCTCAAGATATCTGCTGTGCTTAAAGAACTTAAAGTGAGCTTTACACTAGTAAGAGATTCAAAGTTGTATGCTCCAACTGTGGGGGCAATAGTTATAGCTCCCAGAGGGAGCCCAGCTCCAGGAATCAAATAAAAATACACCCAGAAGTGTTATTTCTCAGCAACCCCCTATTAGAGACACCACTTTACAAGGAATTATTTCCATTCCTCCTGCAGGAAGCCCTTGTTCTCAGCTGGCAATCAGAGTCTGTTTTATTTTGGCTTTTTTCCTGACCTAACATAAAGGGTCTTAGGGCCTCCTGGGGACCTGGAGCCCTTCAAACAGCAACTGAGGGGAAGGGAGAGCCAAGCAGAGTTTGGGACAAGTGGGATTGAAGGGCCTGTGGTTTCCCTGCCCAGCTCTGTGTCCAGCTTTGGTGCCTGGGGTCTTGGGAGAGAGCCATTCACAGTTTTCCTGTGGTGATTGCAACAGGGCACTGGGCAGCAGCAGCTGCTGTTGCTCTGCTTGTACCTCTCTGCCCCAGCTGAGCGAAAGTTAACTTTGCTTTAAATATTTGACACTCTGAGTGGTTAGTGTGGGCAGGTACTTCCTGCTTGTAAATATGACTGTCTCAGAAGAAAGTCTCAGTGTTTGGAATTTTCCCACCATGGCTTCTCTTCAAGACTTTCCCTTTTCATCAGCCACGCTTGAAATAATCCCTTCTTTTTTTTTTTTTTTTTTTCCCTGAAGCCATCATTCTCTTATCACATGTCACTACGATGTTTACAGGTTTCCACCTGTGTCACTTGCTGCATCCTGATTCTGTGATTTTCTGTGTCAGAGTCTCGGGTGAAGACCAGGATCCCTGACGGCCTTGTTAAGGACGGTGTATAAGCCCCTGTTGGCCAGAAAACACCAGGGGAAAGAAAAGCAAGGGCTGCTGACAGGAAGTCAAAGACTTCCTTGGCTTTAGTTGGCTTTGGAAACAAAGGATAAATGTAACTTACTTTATTGGTTATGTGTCCTGTAGGGTAAATAAAACTTACACTTGAATTAATTCAGAACCCAGATTCCTTCCCAAAAGGGAAGGATTGTGTTTGTGTGTGTGTGTGTAGGTGGACAAAATGCTGTTTCTCATCTGAAGAGAAAATCTAGCAACTCCACTAAAGCATCACAACAATAAGAATGACTACTTTTCTGTTGCTGTATTTTAAACCATAAAATCTAAATGGCAGCTCTTCTCTCTGTTCCTCAAGAATGAGGCGCCTACACATCTTTGTGGTCTTCCTAGGCACCAAGATCAATTGGTTGTAGACTCCTTTTATATAAATTTTACAACTATTATCTGCCGTGCCATTTGATATGCCCTATATGATGACACTGGAGCGAAAAATCCTGGAAATGCCATCATGTTAAAATATCTATTTCTTGCTTTAAAGAACTTGCCAAGAGTGTTACCTTTAGTGTTGGTAGAAATACTTGCTGAAAATTAACAGTCAAATAATTAGTGTATTTCAGCCCCCTTGTATTACCAAAACACTGAAAATCACAACTGTAGGATACACGAGTCCTACAAGATGCCTATTCAGCAGCTGTAATCCAAAATGCTAGGGTAATACGTGCATGTTCATCATACTTGCGTGTCTTGATTTGAAAGTAATTTACAAGTTCTCCCTTAGATAACTTCCCCCAGACTGAAGAGTTCAATCCTGAAGTCTTTTTGGGCAAATCAGCATTAGAGTCAAAAGGTTTTAAGCCTGCACCTACTGAGAGACTGAGTCCTAGAGGCAAAAAAAGCTCATTTCAGGAAAGAAAAGCCCCTTTGTATTTCTTCATCTCTTTCCTCCTTCAGCTTTCACTGGTGACCTTTCTTTTCAGGAAGGGCAGGGTTTGCAGTGTCTCTGCCCATCCTGTCCTGATGCTCATGTATGTATCTATGTTCTTCCACGTGGTTTTTCCCTTACTTTGGGCTAGTTCTTCATTTGTGACTTTTTCAGCTGCCACCCTGGTGATCCTGCCTTAGGGAAGATGCCAAACAGGAGTCTCAGGTCTGAGGAAGAAAAACCCTTTTGTGTAGGTCCGACAGCAACAGATACGCAATGCTAGCATGAGTTATGTGACATGCTATGTGTGGGTTGAAGCAAAGCCACTGAGGTTTATTCATTCAGGTCAGGACAGGGCTGAGGCTTTGAAAGGAGTGTCTCTGCCTCTGTGGAGATGACCAGGCTTTGCCACCAACACAAAACAGTAGGCAGGTCTGTCAGACTGACTCATACAGAAGGAATGAAAGGTGAAGTCCTCTAAAAAACCACTTATTCCCATAAGCCCAAAAATCAGGAAAATAAAGGATTATGGTGAAAATTCCCATTCCTTAAGGAGAGGAATTAAATAAGAAAACCATATACATTACAAAAGAACAGACTTGCTCCAATTTGGATGTCATTTTTCTTTTATTTTTTTGTTTTCCACTACCCTGCGCTTGGTATGTCTGTTATGATGTGATTACAGCAATAGTTTAAGCAAAATCTTTTTGCCTTTTGATTGAGAACTGCAGTGCCAGTTTCTGAGATCTGTCTGGTTTTATAAGTTAAGGAATGAGTTGGGGGGGAAAAAGGTCAAATCACCTCAAAACCAGACTGCTCATATGTTATGAGGTTAAAATGTTATAAGACTTCTTCCTGATAACCAGCGTGTGTGACTCAGGATTGAATAATGTTGATGTTAAAAGGTCTGATAGGTCTGTTCTTCCAAATGAGATCTGGCCAGTCAGGCGGGCATCAGCTCATTCCTAGTGTATAACACAGTGACACAAAGAAAAATAACTTGGTGAAGGAGCCCTGAGAGTGGCTGTGGAATTACCTAATTGTGGATAAATAAGTGTAGAGGTCATCAGCATCCCAGCTTTTACTAAATTTAGGTTGACTAGTTAAGAAAGGAAATAGCTTTCAAGAAAACGTGGAATGCTAGCCAAGGAGTTAGGTGATGGAAAAATCAAGGATCATAAGGGAACTTTACATTCTACAGTGCAAAGCTGAAGGATAGCTGAAAGCTTTTCTGATTGAGCAGCAACAAACTACAGGAGAGTCCCTACTGTGCCACCAGAATATAGAAATTTAGAGACTGGACAAAGACATTTCTTGAAAATACAAGTGTGAAAAATGCAAATGTGCTCTTATATGTACACACCCTAACCAGAACAAGACACATAAAGTGAACAAAATCTGACTGTTCACAATTAGTTTAAAGGGGATTAAAAAAAACCCCCAAAACCCAAAACAAACAACTCATAGATTAATTTTAGAGACAATAAGTACAACTCTTTAGGCTCTAGAATAATATTTAAAAGTTCCCCTCTCTTTTCCTTCCCACTGACAGTATCCCTTCTCCCTCGTATCAACCTTTCCTAAACACTTTCTCCTTCCTTAGCATGCAGTCACTCAAACAATTGGTTTAACATTTCCTTCATCTGAGAGGATGGAATCTCTGGGGAGAGGGTGAAGGAGTAAAATCAGAAGGGAGAAGAGAAAAAAGCTGAAATAAATGGTCGGAGGAAAACAAACTCAAAAATGTATTGGCAACCAACTTGACATTTTCTCTTCCAGTACATCTACTTTAGTAGACCCTACTCATTTCTGGACACCCCAGTTTCCTTGTGATCTTCTTGTCCAAAATATGCTGAAAGAAGTTGGACCCGTGACTACATGAAGAACAATTCCTTTGTAGCGTAAAAAAAGTAAAAATCCACTCATTTACTCTGATCCTGTCACACTAAGTGAGCAAAATCTACTACCTCAACAACAAGGCCAGGTAGATTTAAAACTGAATAAATTATATTGAATGTCATTTGGAGTTAATTACTTTGTTATGTTGGTTCAGTGTTATATCCATCTTATTTTTTTTTAATTGCCAAGTAATTCTATGACAAATGGTGACTTCTGTGATGAAAAAATTGAGAAGAACCAGCCCACCTGGGTAGACCTAAACAGAAATGGGAGAAAACAGATATGGAAGAAATTGTTCCAGTTAAGGATCAGAGACAACATTTTGATCTTCAGCAATCAATACCAATAGCTATTTGTGTATGTGTGTTTGAGGAAACCTGAGTCAGAAGAGAGAATATAAAGGGACCAATAAAAACAAAAAAGACAATTAAACTGCCAGTAAGACTTCAGTTGCGTTTTGTCACTAGCTTGTTGTTGCTCTGTTAAATAGCAATTTATTAAAATTTAAATTTGAAAACAAATATTTCACAGTCTGCCTTTCAACCATTTAAAAAAAAATTTTTGGAAATAGTGGGAGTGTTGATGTGATTATGGCAATAAATTATTATGGGCTGAAACAAAAAAGGGAAGATTTACATTGCATTTTGAAAGTTGTGAAACTTACAGTAAGTCTGTGGTTCCAATACCAGTGAATAGCTCTTATTATATTACAGAATAGCCATTCTTTGTCTGAAGACTGAAAGCAGAAATTGAAAAATATGGTTCATATATGAAAACATTTTAAAAAATGTCTCAAAAGGTCATATTATTGCACTGAAACAGCTGAAACAAAAAAAATTCCAGGTACCCTACTTCAGGGTGTGATGAGTGATGTGACAGAGCAAGCTGGATCAATACATATTGTACCAAAACCAATGATCTATGAACCAGGGGATCTCAGACCCATTGCACCATGTGGGCTACATCACTGCCATCACAGTAGGCCCTTGCTCATTACAGGGGTTGGGATATGCAGAATGATCAGTCCTTTAAGCTGTTGCACACTGGTTCTTAGGTCTACTAAGACTTAACAGTCTTCTATTTTCTTTTGGCATCCTGGTGCCACTTACCATGCAGCCCAAGGTCTGTTCTCCAGGCTGTGCTGGCCTGTGCCTCACTTAAACAGTTCTGTCATGCTAAATGATAATAGGAGTGCACAAAGGGAATGTCATCGTAAAAGGACTCCTGAAATAGCTTGTGCTTGGATACAATGGTGATGAGTGACTGGGAGGCTCTAGCTCCAGTATTTCTGACAGAGCTGACTTTCCACAGTGGTCAGGCGTTGGGACCATGGGGAAAGAAGTGGCAACATGTTTGCTGAGCACTGGGTCACTTTGAGGTTCTGCTGAAGTACTGCTCAGTGCCTCAGAGGTTGCTCAAGCGTTCGCAGGAGGGTGGTACGCCTGGCTCGCAGCCAGACTGCCTGCACGCAGTCATTCTCATCCTTGTGCAACCATGCTGCAGCTGTAAGGAGCTGCTACAGTGCTCCAAGAGTCCTCGAGGCTTGGATGTGACACCTGCCCAGCGAGATCTTGGGTTTGATAACCCCCCAGGCCTGGTGCCAGCCCTTTCCTGGAAAGGCATAGGAAGGATGTGTTGAGGACCTGGGCTGTGCGAGGAGGCTAGAGAGGGATTCAGTCACTGCAGGGCACAACTAACATGGTGCTTGGCTGTCACGGGATGGAAACAGCATGTGGGATTCAGCTCCATGATAAAACACAACTTCCGGTTTCTGCATGTAGCTGTGTAAAAGTGAGCTAATATCTGAGATCCTGTCAGAGTTGGTGGAAAGCTCATCAATGCAGCCAGTGAGTGTGGCAAAAGAGCTAGTTCATCTGAGACAGACACTGACTTCCTACATTAAGTACTCTTGTGGCTCTGTTGTTTGTATTCTTCATGCTGAAAAGCCTTCATAAAGGTGTTAACTCACTCTTGTGCATTAGTACGACCTTGGCCCATTTGAAGTGCCTTGAATTCGAAAGGGCTACATCACATCCTTAAAAATAAATGAATAGACAGACCACCTGTTCCCCAGCTGAAAGAATTCATGTAGTAAGACTGAAAGTGTGTGTACTTATGCTGCTGAGGTACCAAGACCACTGCCACTGGAAAGAGACCTGTGTAAATCCATAGGTCTGCAGTGGAGTCTGCTGAAAGGAGTCGTGTGCTGACTCTATTAGAGGAAACTTCTTGTGATGAACTGCACGATTTGTGCTTGGCTGCAAGGAGCTGGATTTATGTCCTGAGAAAAGAAGATTTTTTTGTCTTGACAGAATAATGTGGCAGGTATAATTGTGTATCTCTGAGAATGTTTTCACTGTCATGGAAAATAAGTGGAGACTGATGTATTCTCTTCTGAAATGCCCATTGCTCCTAGTCCCATTTTTCTTCAGTGAATTTGTGTATCCTCTAGAACTGTATTACAGAGAGAAAGCCTTTTATAAACAGTCATCTCTATTTATCTTGATGAGTCCCTAGAAAATGTTGTAAATAGCTAAATGTTTTGTGTCTGCAAAGGATCAATCACTGAACAAGGAGAGACTGGATCATCTTTTTAATTGCCATTAAGTACAGCAGAGTCTGAAAATTGGCAAAATTTTTTTAAGCACTGGCAAAGGGTACACTATTCCAGGAGCTTTCTCTGCTAGTCTGAATGAGAAATATGGTTTTTAACAAGAGGGGGGTTGGCAAAATTGAGTTTATAGCACATTACTGACTCTGCAAGTGAAATGCCATTCAGGCTTTTCATAATACTTGCTTCTAAATCCTTTTTGAAGCACTCTGAGAATTTTCTTTCGGATTTTTCCTAGATAGGGAAACAACTAAATTTGCAGCTCTCAAAGACGGTTTCCCAAAGGCTCCAGCAAACAGAGAGGAATAAAATAGTGTCACTTTTTTGATTACTTAATCTTCAAACGTGCAGGAAGACAAAGCATAATATAGACTGTGAGCAGTGGACAAGAGAATTGAATGAAAATATTGAATGATTAAAAAATTAAGGCAATCATTCAGCAAGATCCCTATGAATTTTTATTTAAAGTCACCTCAATTATTAAGATACTGCAGGACATGCCATCTCTGCAATGGCATTTTTCTCATTTAAATACCGAAATAATAACCCTCTTTCTTTGCAGTCATCACAGTAATAAAAATAGAGAAGAGATGAAACCACCTGCTGGGTTGAAAACAGCTCAGCTGCTGAACAAGAATTAATAAGGTTAAAGTATTGTAAAGGTTTTGTTGCTGTTTGGTACCTTTTAATCTCCCTTGGAGTAACTTTAACATTATTCTCCATCTCCATTACATGGCCACTACATGGCTTTAAAGAATAGATTCTTTCAACCTTCAAGGGGAATAATTGTCCTTGTTTTCTTCAATGATTTTGAATCTGGAGCCCAAACGTTTTTGCGTACCCAGAGTATGGCACACCCAGCTTTCTATACTATGACTCCAGTCCAATGGACTTAGTCTTCTTTTTTCAACTTTCTGTAGCAGCTGAGAATCTTCTTAATGGAGTCCAAAGGATCCTATATGTTTATATACAACATTCATCAACCTATGCAGTTATTTCCCACATTAATCAATGTTATCTCTCAAAAATCTTCTTCTGAGGAAAAGGCACTCTTGGTTGTGGGGAAGTGTTTGTTTGGTTTTGAAGATGCGTCGATAAGTCTTTATTAATATTCTTGGGTTTAGTGGCTGTCTTGCTGTTCTGCACTCAATGGTCCCTATTTCTGTTTCCATCATATTGCTATCCATATCATCACGGGGAAAAGCTTTCCAGTCTTCTCTGTTAATGTTTCCCTGAAAGTAGAATGCTTAATAAATGCAGACATAATGGGGTCAAAATGTACCAATTACACTATTTTTTCTTCTGGTTCATAGTTTTTAATACTTCTGTGTAAAACCACTGCTTTGTCTATCCAAACAGTGCTCCTCTTTAACCTTTCAAAGTGTAAAGAAGCCTTGGTAAAGGCATGACTCAAGGTCAGAATTTCAGACTGGGAAGGATTCAAACATTGTATTTCCAATAGTACGCACTTCTAATTAATTAATTGTCTGTTCATTCGTTACTAGAGGAAAGGAAATGCACTCGAAGTAATTCTTCTGTTTTTCAGTATTCCAGTCCAACATTTTCCATGCATTTAAGAAATGCAGAGGGATAAAGTGATGGGCATTGGGTATTAAAACCTATGTCCTATGAAAAATTTTGCTATGAATCAACTGTGCAAAATCCACAACATTTTTGTTCTATTATTAACTGCTATTCAGGCAGCCAGTCTGTGGACTTTTAATCCTGCTGTCATCAGTGATTGGATTTCACTCTGGCAGTTTTTTGGACAGAAACTGAAAACTTCTGACAAGCTCCATAAAGACAGGATTTTTGGCAAAAGGGACTTTCTTTGGCAACTAAAACATTTCTCTCTGGAATTGCCATCAGCACTCAACTAGGGCAGACCTAGTCCATTTTTCTGTCTGACTTTTTTTTTTTTAAGATCCAGAATAAAAGATCAATTATTCTGGTAAATGTTCCTCATGTGTTTAAAAAGGCATATATTTCATTGGGAGAAGAATGCTTTGCTGGAAATAAAAATGGCTCTAGGGGTAGATAAATTCATAACTGGTATAAAATCTAGTAGCTCCAGGGGATTCTGTGTGATGACTTAGCTACCTGCACTGTAATATTGATTCTCAAATTAGGAGGCATATTCCTGGTGGTTAAGAGTGAGCTCATGAGTTTGACCGTGAAATTCAACCTAATCCAGAGTTTACGTGTTTGGTTAAAACAAATAATGTGCCAGGCTATGATTCAGTTGCAATGGCTGAACTCTTTGCTTCCCAGGACAAAGATGCTCTTCTCTGATGGGAAAATACTTTAGACTTGATACCTCCCACTCCCACCTTCTTTCTCTCACATTCCCAGAGCCCGAAGAATTTCTTGTATTGTGCTTTGCGCTGTGCCTGCTGCTGGGAGATCAAGAGCTCTGACAGGCTCCTTTGGGTGATCCAGGCACTAGGTCACTCTAATAAGAAATGCAAAATGTGAGGCAGTGTTGCCTCAGCTGCGCTGCAGACTCAGTTTGCTCCATTCTGCAAAAGTCCCTCTTGGCCAACATTTAACACCATGGCTGGCACAGCAGAAATTGCTCTGAAGCCTGGTTCACACACGCTTGCTCCATAGGAACAGCTGGACTCCTCTTTTGTGCTACTAATAAAAATTCTGCATGCTTAAATTGATCTTACTCTCAGAAATGATTTAAATACTCCATAATAAAGTGCCTTTTGAAACTCAGGGGGTTTTTAAATCTGCATTTATAGAGAGAGTGTGTGCAATAATGCACAGAATACCCAAAGGGAAATTTAGAATGACATAGTTACAAGTATTTCTAGGGTTTTTCATGATTTACGGTGTCAGTAAGACTCAACTGTAATTATCCAGATCTTCATAGCTTTACATTTTAAAAAAATTTATTTACTTTGTCATATACAAATTTTGTTACAAATAAAAATTAATGAGAGCTGGCTACAGTCTGGAGGTTTGAACTTTAAATTAATATTAAATGCTTCACATAAAGATTAACATTCTGTCTCGATATTGAAGGTTGTTTTTCACCCCTTGAAATGAAGGGGGAAGAACTGAGGTTCTGAAGTGGGGCATGCCCTTCAGTTGCAGTATTATTCCTTCTGGCTACATCCCTAGCCATTCTTCATGTCATGTTTATACGTGCAGTACATATTCTGTTGTGAACTCTTAAATGTGCTGTTTGGTAGCTATATTTGAGGGCAACCCTCTGACTGAAAGCTTGCTGCAAGGATGGCCCAGTAACCACGAGAACAGGGCGGCGTGAGGGCAATTATGGGGAGACACCCCAAAGTGTGAGAAGTCCTCCATTATGGACTGGGAGTGTTGGTGCTCTCTCGTACAACAGAGCAGTGGAAAACAGTTTTCAAGGTGGGAACTGAGGGAAAGGAATGTCCTCTGGAGGTGGACTGTTCACCTCCTGATGGAGAGCTTCAGGCAGGCAGCATCAGTGTTCAAATTTGTAAATATGTCTCCTTCAACACCATTATAATTGTATCCTTTTCCCCTGAAATACAGTTACTTAGATTAAATACTGCCTCTCTTTATTTTCTTTTTCTGTTTTTTTTTTTTTTTTGGCAACCATTTTATATCTCAATATTTCTTGGTTTTTGGTCAACTATACACATGGGTAAATTAATTTTAAAAGCTCTTTCTTCATATCAGCTGTACTGAAGTATATGTTTCTGTGCTTTGTTAAAATCTGACCCAAAACAGACAGCAAGATGAAGATTTTGGAGCAAGAGCAAAATCAAAACCATACCAGGTTCAATCAAATTTCTAAACCACGTTCTGAGTTTCAGAACAAGACAGAGAAAAATTCACTCAAGGGGTAATAGAGTAGAATGTCTCCAAGGATGCAAAACTTCTTGTTCAACCATAACTGGAGTATCCCTTTTACAAGAGCATATTTCCTCTTGGAACTCTAGGCCCTTCTTAAATCACCTCAGAGGTCTGTGGCCAAGAATGAGAAGAAAAACATGAAAAAACCATTTTTCTATCTGAAATTGCCGGTTCTTGTCCTCTGCTCCTCTTCCCCTACACATCTTCCTTCAATTTAAAAATCTTCTTTGTAGGCAGTTCAAACACAGATATAATCATTAGTGAAGAGCTTCCTTACAACACCCTGTGCACACTTCACTGTTCATTTCTTTTGTTCCATCGTGATGATGCAGCGTAATAAAAACCCAATAGATGAAATAGCGATATTTAAAGTGATTCTTGTAATTTTGGAGATTATTGGGTCCAATAAATACCTTGAGTTTACATCCAAGTTTTCTTTTGAAATAATTTGGTAGGACCTAAAATTTATTTCTCCCATATGCTGTTCTCCTGAACTGTGTTCTAAAAAGCACGGATGAAGTTCAGTATATGAAGTGATCATGGATGAAGGAAACAGTACAACCCCAAGAGATGTATTGCTCACTCTGGTGGGACTCAGACAAGGAAAACAGAAATAATTTGAGGTTTGGAGGGTTTGGTGTTCTGACCAACTGGTGAAAAAGGAGTAAATTGTCTTGGGCTGACCTAAAAATGAATGTGCATATTTGAAATTGTTGGCAAAACAGAAGGTGGACTTTTGAGTGGTAATCTGCGTCCTATACTGTGGACTATGGTTTCTCATCAGGGAGTCAAAAGGAACAAAGACTATATTGTATCTTTACCTGATTCAGAGCAGAGATTCTTCCTTGAGGAATGTTGCATTTAATTCCAATTTGCCTTTCCTTGTCTTGTCTTCTTGCAGCTACTCCACATTATAAGAGAATTTAGATGGCTGAATGATAAAAAGACAGAATGAGAACAGAGAACACATATTCTGGCTATGACTCTCACAATGGAGTCAGAGGTAGATTCTTTTTTCATCTAAATTCTAGTGTGTACTATAGTAAGATTTATTTATCTATCTCTGCCTAGAAATTGTGTGTAGCCTATTCTGGTTTTGTGGCCTGTGCTGGAGTGCTCTTGGAATCCAGCTATGTTAGTTAAAGTATTTGAAAACTAGTAAAATAACATGTTAGCACTTCCAAACCCAGTTATTTTCTTCCTTATTTTTATCCATCTTCCAAGTACAACTAAGATTAAGTGGTTTTGAATAGAGAGCCATCCTGGAAACGGTAAAAATCTGCTGTCTTATCTTGTGAGTTTTTTGTACTAAAAAGAATCTAAGCAATGAGAAGCGAAGAAAGTCAGCGCTTCCCACTGGCTTCATTGTGGCCAGAGCTGTGAGGTGATTGAAGCGCTACCATCCACGTGACAAATGCTGCCCTCACTTTCAACCCACGCTAACTTACTGGAATTGAATGCTGCAGTTCTTGGCCCTTTGAGCCTGCCTGCTTCCTCTGCCTCCGTCTCCTTCTTGCTCAAAGGAAAGAACTGAACTTGCCTGGAAAATCTGACTCTCCTTGAAGTGACAACATTTTGTTCCTGGGAATTTTCATCTATATATTATTTACAAAGATTCAAAGAATGTCACGTGCCCACACATGCAGAGCAC
The DNA here is from genome assembly GCA_013397895.1 of Origma solitaria. Lineage (NCBI taxonomy): Eukaryota > Metazoa > Chordata > Aves > Passeriformes > Acanthizidae > Origma > Origma solitaria. The sequence continues at coordinate 501,531 of VZRL01000934.1, read as the reverse complement.
TGGGTGCTGCTGCAATATTTCTGTGAATGCTCAACAGTAGCCTGCAATAAAACTGCAGCACTTCCATTAGCAGCACACAGCACGAAACACCTTTTCTCCTCAGTGGGACACTATGGAAAGTTGGAAGGCTGTGGTAACTGTCAGCGGACGGATCCATCGTGATTCACTTCATCACAAGGACTGGGTTCAAATCTTCTGAGAGTGCTCCCTCTGATCACCACACCAGATGTTGATTTGCGAAGCATCGGCTGAAGAAGTAATACCATAAAAATTGGCTTTATTTCAAAATGCCCCCAGGGCTTCTACAGGAGCATCCACTGTAATTTCAGCTCCTACACCTCATTGGTAGCTCCTTGGGTAAGACTGGCATGAGCTGTAGCTGAGAGGGCAATGGTAGGGCAGTACAGGGTGTGTTGTCCCTATCTATGTTAGAGGAACTGGCTTAGACAGGAGCAAGAAGGTAAATAATAGATGCTTTAATAGATGCTTTTAAACTTGGTGGTAAAAGACAGACTCTCTCAGGTGCTTTGAATGATGTACGTCATCCAGACTTCTCCAGAGACCGTTTAAAGATATTATTTGCTGCCCCCAAATCCTCTAGAAACTATTACCTTATATGAAATGCAAAGCCACTAAATTCTTTCCTAATGACAGTCATTCAAAATGGATAGTTTAGAAGAGTTATAGCTAGCCTCATGCCAGGGACTTTTTATAGTGAAACGAGACCTAAGCAGTACCTTTTCTCAAGTATACCTCTCAATCAATGTAACAAAAACTGCCTCAGTCTAATGAGAGAGAGAACGACACAGAAGAAGGGTGATTGTTTTCTTGTCTCTCTTTGCCTGGAGATATATGTACTGACCATGCTATGCTGAAGCAGAATAGGTTTAACACCAAGGTGTTTTGATTTTAGTAAGAGTGGCATTTGTAACCAAATTCTTTGTGTGCTTGTCTAGCTCCACCAAACTTGTGGTTGACTGATGACATGCATTTCAATGATTGCACAAAGAATTAATCTGCGTAAATGTTTGGGCCATGGCTGTTTTAATATAGGGTGCTAGTGTGTTTGAAAATTGCTTTTGGTCCGTTCACTAGTTTTTTCACTTGTTTCTTCCCTATGTTCCTGTTTAAATATGTCCACAGGACTGAACGTGTTTAGTTACTCAGCAAGGAATCAGAAACATGATTATGGGGCCTAAGTGATGAATTACACAGCAGAAATGGTGCATGGAGAAAGTAGCTCCCTTGTGAACAACTTTCAAGCAAGAAATTGTTGACTTGCACTACCTGAACACTTACAAGTAATTAATCCAGTCACAAACATCTGGATTAAGTTTTTTAAAGTTGATGTAAATTTTACAACTATTTAAGACACCGTCCCTTTATAGGTTTCTTCAGTTTTATAAGGCTTTCCTCAATATGACACAGTTAATGGGAAATACGGTGTAAAACTCGCAGCAGTCTGGCAGTGAGGTGGCTTCTTTTCAATATTAAAAGTTCTTAGTCTGGGAACAGAGCAGGTGTCAGTATGTCTCCTTACTGTGAACCTACATGGGGGGACCTTCCATTTTTATGAAGTGTATGTCAGCAGAGAAACCAAACTCTGATGACTTTAATTTGGGCACATATGCATGTGCAATAGAGTCCTGAAAGCCTTACTGCTGGGCCATCCAAGATTTTGTCAGATGTCTCTGACTGGTTCATTTGCATAAAATGAAACCTGAGGTACTTGTACAGCCAAACATAACACACACTGGCTAACAAGGATACTTATTACACACAGTTCAAAGTTTATTAGTGAACTTCTACTGAACAGCCTCTGGCACTTGGACTTGTTTTCCATTGGTGGGGAAGTGTGGAAGCAGCTGCCAGGCACAACTTTCACAAAACTGCAGATTTCCAGGATGCTTAGCAAATAATCTCTGCATCTGGCCAAGTCCTCCTTGAGCAGCTTTGAGGCCTGAGCCTGAAACAGGCACGAGACTGGAGACGTGAAGGCTACAAAAGCAGAGTACACCCCCTGCATGCCTTGGAAGACGTGCAGGTCAGCTCTTTCATTCTCAAATGAGTGTAAGGTGCTTTCTGCATGTAAAGTTTGACACCATCTCTCTTTAACCACTGCATTTCACGTGGTTTCTCTTAGCACTTCAAACACAGAGAAATGGTTTATGGTTAAATTGTTTAATCTCTGTCACTGGTCAGCAGACACAGTTATGAGCTATCAGCCAGCACGGTAGCACACGTGGCCTCTGATAGCCACATGTATTTGCATGAAATTTAGTCACAGAAGCTCTACAGTTTTCAGAAGGTCCTGAAACACCTATGAATTGCTCAAGGGCCAGCATGTGAGCTAATAGGAAGGGGCACATGGACAGGACCTTATCGATACATGGCTCTTCCGTAACTGGGGGACAATGCTTCACGAAACCTCTAATAATACAGCTGGATAGGGAAGAGGAGACATCATTCTCTTGAGCCATGCTGACATACTTGGTTTTCAGTGTGGGCTGACGAAATTCCTCCTCTTGATTTGCATGTTGAAATGTGCGTTGTAGGACTTCCTAACTCTTCTGAGGGCTCTTCTGTGAAGAAGTGGTGTGTGCATGACTGCAACACCAGGTAGTGAAGGCTGTGTACCACACCGGAGCAGCATTCTGGTACTGACCTCCAGACAGACTACAGGCCAGAGCTAGTATCTTTTATTAGGCCAGATGTTTTTATTTTATGCACTTAAAATAAGGCATTACCTTTCCCTACTGGCCTTGTCTCACCTCACCTTTGATCCTTAGACTGCTGCATTTAAAAAAAATTGCTGAAAACTCATTCCTTTCTCCACTCCTTCACAATGTTTAAAAGTGCTAAGGAGTGATAAGAAACATGAGGAATTATTGCCAGATAGACATACAGGCAGTATGTCCAAGTTTCCTCTAGCCAGCTGTGTCATTCAGCCTCATCTGCAGCAGCCTTTGTTGTCAGAAGTCAATCCGAAATATATTGCAGATGATGATAAATTGTCGAGGAATTTTGCAATATGGGCCATTACTCACTGGACAAAAGATTTAGAGAGCACTGAGCTCGTTTATAGGTCTAACAAAATGGTAAGACATATTATCTTCACTGAATTATGTGCTGGTCCTCCAATAAATGTGGCTCAGTGATCACTGTTAAGGTAATTGCAAGCAACAAAAAATATGCCAGCACAAAGCACTGATTCTGCATGTCATGGTAGCATAATCTATTGGCTCCTGGGATTCAGAATTACTCTATTTCTCTTCCCCAAGACAGACAGCTATGAAAAGGAGGATGGCTTTGTGGTTAAGGATTTGGATGCTAAAGATATTGTCTCAGTTTTCAGTCCTCTCTCAGGCTTCCTGTGTGGCCTCAAACAAGCCATTAATGCCTTTGTGTTTTTCTTCTCTGTCAGTGAGATGATGATTATACTTGCAGGAAAGATCTGAACTGGACTGAACCCAGCTCTTTCTTTTTTCCTTTTTTCGTCCCCCCATCTAGTATCTGTAGTTTCCTTACAGCATTATATTCTCTGGGTTTATACCAATTCCTGGCTGACAAAGATGCCCAATCCATTCAATATTTACAAAAGAACAATAACATTTGATTTGGGTGTCTTTATTGAGTTCCTGAGGAACGCAGATAACCCAAACACACTCTGAATTCAGAGCTGTGTGCCGATCTACTCTGTGTCAGAGCTGAATATCTGCCTTGGCCTTCTGGAAGTGCACACCTCTCCCCACAGTGACTGAAGAGGGAGATCAGGATGGCAACTCTCCAGATCTTGGTGGGAAGAATTAAAGCAATTGGCTTGTGGTGCAGTGGACCTGCCAGGGCAAGAGGCAGGCTCCCCTCTCCGAGAGCTGCTGTTGGGTTTGAGATGTTTTGAGGAAGCACTTGGAGTTCAGCAGATTTTCCTATGACACTCTGCAACTATCTCTCTATATAGAAGCCCTCCAAGTGAAAGGAAAAACATCGTTAAAATCCTGTTAAATAATCTGCTGAAAGACTCCTGTCTTGTTTTGTTTTTCTTCTCACTACAGCCTGTGGGATTTTCAGAGTTTTTGAATGGAATGTAGACCCAGCTTCCTAATAATAATTATCTTGGTTTTTTCACTGTGACATAAACAATAGTTTATTTTCTGTGCAGTATGTGAACTGAGTCCAAAGCCCTAATTTTTCACAGTCTAGATGAGGAAAACTGCAAACCAGATCGGCATCTGAACTTTTTTTAGCCCCTAGTTTGAGGAGTTGAACCCAGCTCTCCATCTGAAGACCCATGAACTCTGACAAACTCAGTCTGAGTCCAAGCTTTGTATTATCTCTCTGATATCAATCAAATCAACTACAGGAACAGCTTCAAATATAAACCCTCTCTTCCCATCCCCCTTCTTCATTCTTGCAGTGTCAAGGCAGTGTTAAGGATATTTTGATGTGCTGCCAGCTTTAAGACCATAAAGAATGGTTAACCCAGCCTGGCTTTTGACCTCCTAACAGCAGACAGCCCTGGCAACAGAAGTGATGTGCAAGTGGTAGAGGTGGCAGAGTGCATTTATGGCCCCCCTACCTCCTTCAAGCCTTTGCAGTCATTCCTCAGATAGCAACTGCTTTAAAAACTTTTTGATAACATGGAGACGATCATGAAGAGGGCCAGAATTTCTCAGACACAGCTGCTGTCTCCTTACTCCTCCTCCTGTACGTGCACACACGTTTGCCTAAATACCTGTTAACTGCCCTAAGGTGCTGAAATTCCAAATTATTCCTTCCAATGAGTTGAAAGCCTTTCCTTGAGATCACAGCAAAGATGGATTTTATTTTTCCAAAATTCTTTTCTATTTCTTTTTCTTTCCCTCGTTTTTTTTTCCACATAGCAGGATGCTATCAGCTGGGTCTCCCTGTCGGCAACAATATGATAGATGGCAATGCCCCTCGTGTTTGCAGTGAAAGCTGCTTTGGCTTGAGTCTGCCCAGAGAGAAAAACTGAGGGAGCTGCCAAAAGGACCAGTCCGAGGTATGAATGTTAGCAGTTAGCAATAACTGCGGTGTGAAACATTCCCATGAAGTCCAGACATCAAGGATGCTGCTTGGAATAGCTTGAATGTCCTGCATTCTTTTGCAGTGAAAACAGCAGATATACACCAGCAGCGTGGGAGACAGCAGCCAAGGAGGAGCACATGAGTCCCAGAGAACAGGCCATCAATTTTCTTGCTGTGGCTGACTGAAGGAAACTGAAATGTATATTGCAGTGGTTTCTGACGCCAGAATGCAAGCTGCCCTTCAAATCCAAAGCACGTTACCCCAAAAACTGAGTAAAAAAAAACCTCCCCAAGCTATTAATAGAATTGTATAAAGGAATACCTTGTACTTTTTAATCATGTTCATATGGAACTGAGAAACCAAGCATAAAATGTCAGTGTGGGTATTACATGGGTCACTGGAACAGGTTTATGTTAGCTAATATGCTGAAATAGTAGATTAGGAAGAGGATAGTTTAAAGTCTTTATTTCATTTGTTGACAGGAAGAAGCAGGAGCAGATTTGTTTTATGCTTGATCCCATCACAGAATAGCTAGGAACAGAACTGAGCTTAAAATCCAGGCAACAGAAATGGGATAATGACTGGACTGTGTACACATTTTTTTGTGGGGGAATGAGATGCTTGTGAAAGGAAAGAGATAATGAGATCATAACAATTAGCAGAGCAAAATGCTCTTGTGTGACCCTGTGAAGTGACTCAGGAAAGAAGTATTGCTTGGCATCCTATTGCAGACCTGGTACGTACCCCAACCCCTCGTGATGCACCACTCAGGAGGAAAAGATCTCCCCAAGACCTGTAGAAAACAAGTTTATTCTTAGAAAAAAAAGTATGTTCTCTGATGTGGTGATACAGATGTTCTAGCAGGTCACTAAAAATAGAGGACTTTAAACCCAGCCACCCTAACTCATCTGAAAACCTCATCACATCATTCCATGCTGTGTTGGATTGTTGTGCACTCTAATTCCTGGCTCTTTGCTCCTGCCTGTCGTTGCTCCTGTGTTTATTCTAGCTTTATGAGCAAGCTGTCTCTTTTGTGAGAAACAGAGCATCTTTGAAAAATCAAGCCGTATGTGTCTACCAGGACTTCTTAACTTTTAATCAGAACATCATGAGAATCAAATAATTTTGAGAAGACCTAGGTGACTTGTGACATAAATGTATGCTTGAATGTTAAAAGTCTTGCAAAAACCTGTCAATAATTAGTGTCTTTCATCTTGCCTGGAACCAGGCCAAGGTTGAAATTCTCTATACAGTCATGACAGAGCAGACTGCAGCTTTCAAAGCCCAGCTCGATGCAAGGCAGAGTGGTTGGGCAGTGCTCTGACTTTTACCTGGGTTAGAGTACTGCAACATTTTCCTTCCACCCTCCTGTATATTTCTGCTTTGTGTTAAGTTCTGCACACTATTTTGGCTGTGTTGGCATCCAATGAGCAGCACTGTTTCAGGGAAGGCACCTGCAATAAGGCTTTCCTGGGCCAGGTCAGGGAGGCAGCAGGGAGGAGCCTTCTCCATCTGGCTCGAGAACAGCAGACTTTTCCTCTTGGTGAGGGAGGTCTGAACAACTCTAAGACAGCTCTGAATTGACAGTTTTCCCCTGGCATGTAGTCAAAAATCTCAGCTCAAATTGTCAACAAGCAAAAACGAAGGGCAATCCTATAGAGTATGGATGCTGATGAGGAACAAATCCCTCAGTAGGGACAGGTACAAGTCATGCCTTGGATCTGTATCTAACCAAAAGCAAATCTTTTTTTTCCCCCCATCCTCTACCAAGATTTATGCTTACTATTTTGATTTATTTTCAAATGGTAGAAAGATCTCAGCTCCATCTGTCAGGTTGACAGATGCACATCTCATATTTTGAAATCTGCTATCACCAATAAGAGTAAAACAGGGATTTATAAAAAATGAACCTACACTTGCATGCAAATAATGTTACAGATGGATGGACACGGCATCCTGCTCCACATCTTTCATAAAAAATAATATCTACTCTGTTATATTCCTTTTTTTCTTTTATTTGGAAGCCAAACTTTTGCAGAACAGGTAGGAGAGGAAAGTTTGCAACTAGTTTTCACGGGTTCATTTGAAAAAGGAAGAAAATAAGCTAAAAATGTTTAATTTATTTTATGATGTGATTGCTTTCCACCTTTATCCTCAAAAAAACTTCAATGTTTTTCACCACAGCTCTATTTCTTATATTATTTTCAGGCCAAACATTTTCTTTCCACATGACATCCTAATGGACTCTTTAGGGTGGTACATATCAACACAGGCACTAATGTAACAGAGGCTCAGATCAGCATATCCAGATTTCCAGCCTCGGTAGGCAGATGATAAGTCAGTTCTTTCATCCCTTATTTCTTTGATTAAGAGATGGTGACACTTTAGCCTCCCACTTTCTTTTGCTTAATCTTACCCTTCATGCAGCTCATGTCTTGGTACTTTTTCCCCGCAGAACAGCAAACACACGTTAATGACAGGCTGGGAATGGTGCCATATTCCTGGGAAATTCTGAGATCAGGAATTTTGTTAAAGATGAAGTGGAAGGAAAGAGGAAAATATATTTTATTTATGTTACGTTCTTCTCCTGCTCCTATTTTGTGTGCCTCAAAATGTACTTGAAATGACCCAAGCATGAGAGGAAAAATATTTCTGATGTCTCCACATTTCAGAAATGAAGTGCTCTTCTCACTTGGAGCTTGTTCTCCAAATGAATAATGATTCTTGCCAATTCTGCGGCAAATTTTCTGTATCCACCTTGAAAACTGACCTTTTGTCTTGTTCCATAATGCCATGTACATCGAACAGAGACCCAAAAGGTGACCCAATGCCAGCCCCTCCTGTCACTGAGACCTCCAGCAGCAGGAAGCTGAGGGGGATGCTCAGTGCTGTTTCCAATTGCAGACATTTGGGCAGCTGAGCTGAGCCGGGGGTATTTCACTTCACCAGAGCCAGTGAAAATGGGAAGCCACACATTGGTTTTGAGGGAAGAAAGGTAACTACCTGTGTCTTCTCTTTCTAGATGGAAAAGACTTACTGAAATCAGCTGAAAGAATAATTCAGTAGAGGAAATGAGAAGAATTAAGAGATGTTATTTCGTAATTACTGACTGCTTTTTCTGAGGAAGGGCAGTGGAAGAAAACAGTCAAGGTCATGTATGCTTATTAGGATACTACATCCTAATACCTTGTTGAAAGCATTTCCACAGTGATGACAGAAATTTCTCACTGGAGAGATTGTCTTGTTTTGTTCTTGCATGATTTTCTTCTCGTAAACCAACAATCCAACACAATTAAAGTGATAGATTTAACTCCGGATCTTTGTGACTTAGAGATGATATTTTTGTTTTCCTGTAAAGAATTAGGAAGGTTATGTTTTTGGGGTTTTTTTGTTGGTTTGTTTGAGTTTTTTGACTTTTGTTGTTGTTGTTTTTTGGTTTTGCTTTTTTTTAGGTTTCATCATCAGGAACAGGAAGCTACAGGTAGTAGCTTATTCCTCTACTTTCAACCTTTAAGACAGTACAATTTGTCAACAAAAGTGTTTCTACTAGGTAAGTGAGCTGTTTGTTAAGTCTCTTCACTCTGGGTACTGGAAAGGGTAAACCTTCTTCCATCTTTCATATATGCTATTCAAGCCTGAAGCAGGACCATCAGTCCTGAATGAGTCCATGAGAAAACGGACATTTCTGAGAGAGGTACATTTTCACCACAGGAAGAAGAAAAGAAAAGACCTATGGAGGAGGAAAACAAATCAGATTTTATGTCTCTAGCAATCATTTCTCAAGGTATGCTCATGCATCTACTATGTTTTATTAGGAGCTTTCTATTTAACCAGGTGAGCAACTTTACCTATGAAAGAGGAAAAGATAACAAAAGCCTATGTGGGGCATTTCTTATGATGACAAAAATGAGAGCACAAACATAATTAGATTAAGAAACACTGTGGGTATTGTTAGAGCCATCTCTCTTTGTTCCCCTTTTTAATGCAGAGCCCTGTGGTTTGGAGGTACTTGGCATTCTCTTAACTGGTTCTGCTTCCCTCCTACCAATTTCCCTCTAGGATTAGACAGCAGAACAAATATTATTGCACTCTGCAGGCTTTGCCTTCTGACCTACTCTACAGAGACATATGTGATGGAGTCAGAGCTGCTGAATAGAAAATGTCTTTCTTAACTCCGTAGTGCTGGAGGAATGCCAAGGTCCAGTAGTTCATAAAGGAGATGGAGATGGTAGCATTCCTGAGGGAAGCCAGACCAAAGAAGGAGCCCCAGGTATTTAAGGAAAAGTGCCGATTAAAAAAATAAAACATGAGGGAGGGAGAAGAGGAAGGGGTACAAAAGAAGCGGGTGAGGGGATGTTTAGGATGTAGGCTGGGGTGTCTGATCCCTTCAGGAGAGGGACATGTGCTTCTGCAGGAGCGATGTGTCTGCGGCTCTCAGCCCACCCCACTGGCCTTGCAGCCTAGCCACATTTCTTTGATGTTAGCAGAGGGAGACTCATGAAGCACCACTGGCTAGATGCATGAGTGTGTTGAGTGTGTTTCCCCAGGACAGACTCCTTGGGAATGAGCTGGAGGAGTCAAAATGCTAATAAATAGGTGGGAGAGCTCTGCTGCCCAGTGCTCCTGGCCATCATCCTGCCCTGCACAGCTCAGCTCCCAGTGCTTGGGGCAGAACCTCCTCTGTACAAATTCCCTGTCCTCGCTAAAGGGCTAGAGACCTTTCTGGGGAGCCTTTGCCAAAATATATTTTTTTTAATGGCAAAATCTTCTGTGGCAGAGTAACTGTAGTGCAAAGAGGGGCTCCCAGGCTTGCTCACAACCAGGCAGAGCATCACCTGGGACTACACCAGAGTCCCACACTGCTCTGCTGATGCCATCCTGACCAGCAGCAGCCCTGTGCCTTCAGTGCTGAGGGGAGCGGTCGGGAACTCTCTGAACCCCTGACTTCCAAGTGCATATGGTGGAGGCTGTATTTGTGCGCATGCCAATGGTGTGGAAAACATTCCTCCTGGGGATAGCACTAGAGCCCCACTGTCTGTCTTCCTTTTTGACCCTGTCCAGGTTTGAGCTACAGCTGCCAGTGGTGAAAATCTCTGCCAAGGCACTAGACTGTCCTGGTATGTGTTCCAGGCTGTGCTGGAGACTGGAGATGCCAGGGAGGTGGATCAACCCTGACAAAAACCAGCAAGAATCTTCCCCATAATACAACCCAGTCCAAACTCAGATGCTCAAAGGCCTGTTGATCTTGCTTGGATTTTGTTTAGCTTCTCTCAGTAACTGCTGTTACTGTCTAATCCCTGACTCCATCAAGGGTCTGATGAAAAAATGCTATCATACCATGAGTGCAATTTGTCTTTTGCTTTATTGAGAGACAAGAACATAGTAAAAGTAAGTCTATCCAGGGGCTGGGCTGGTCCTTAGCATTTTGTTAAAATTAGAAATTATGTCTTTGGAAAAGACTAGAAATATTTTATTTCACATATTGAAATCAGGAAGGACAAGAAATTTTCAGAAGAGCTTGTTTTGTGTGCCACCTAATTTGTACATGAAAAGGAGTTGTTCACTGGACAAATTAAGAAATTGCTCAATTTTTTATGGTACTGCCTTTATGAAGTTTTTAAACTCCTCTTCAGTGGATATTATGTTTTTGGAGAGAAATATGTGGTTTATAAATGCTCCTTTCTGTTTTGCCCCAAGATAAGCAGTTGCAGTTGTCATAAGAGGCAAATCAGGTATTAACTGAGCATTAACTGTCACCTTTCCAATGTGAAACACTGGATGGTAAACACTATGAATGTGTGGCTCATTCACACTGTAAACACAATATATGCAAAAGCCACATGAAAAGAATATGCTTTGGATAAACAGAAGTAGATGATCACATACAGCTAATTTGTGCCCCTATTATTTTCAAGTTTCACAGTCAGTTTCAATTTGAAGAACATCTTGCAGACCTTAATACCACTTGTCATGGGGACTAATCTTTCTTTTTAATTATTGGACTTATAAATCTTCCTTTTTCTAACACATTTAACAATAGTATTTTGTGTTCTGAACTACGGTAGTTCACCACACTTAAAGAGAAAAGGAATGCAAAACTTGTGGCAAGGTTGATACCAGGCAGCAGCAGCATGAGTAGAAATTGCTCAGCGAGGTCCTTGCACAGCATAATGTGTACATGAAAGACATAATACAGTCTAGTGGGCACTGAGTGAAAAACTGCATCTCTACAACGCAGGGCTTCTGCTTCCCACATCAACAGGCTTCGTGGAGCCAGTGATGGGACAGACAGCCAGAAGTTTTACTTTTATTGTTTTATTTTTCTGCTTAGCTTGCCTGCTTGGTAAAAAGCTGCATTTTATTTACCGTTAATATTATTTTAGAGGCAAGGTTCCAATTTTATCAGTTTATAACTCTGACAAATGGGGCTCCTCATTTTCCTTCTGAGATTTCACATGACCAGCTAACTTTCCTGGCAAGCTGCACTTCCTATTGAAGGCTCTCCTCTGTGGAGTTGGCTGGGCAAGTTTTTGCTGAAACTAAACAGGAACAAGGCAGGCCTGCTGAGGAAGCACACCAAACCCCTGAGCTGAGGGTGTCTGTATCCAGTGCTGTGCCTGTGCTCCTGCATGGGATGTCACTGCAATGCCTTTCCCTCGCAGGGCATCCAGGCTCCAAGCAGAGCTCTTGTTGCGCCTGAATTTACCTCTCATTGTGACAATTCAGTACCCTTGTTAAAGCCTTGGTTGAGAAATCCTTTGTGAGTTGAAACTTGATAATCTCAGTGATGACTCTGTAATAGCTCTGCTTTTCTCCTGAAGCTGGGGGAGAATGGAAAGAGGGTGGAGAAGGTGGCACTGGAGCAGATCTGGCAGATTCACAGGGCCATGCCTTCCCGTAACACGGAAAACACAGGGGAATTGTCAAAAAAAGCTCTCTTCTCACGAATATGGATGAAAAGGCAGTGCCTGAACTGATATTGTTAGGATTCTGTAGCTGCTTTTTTCTTTTCTGCGGATTCTCATGGCACTGTAATTAGGAACCCGAATGTGCGTACACATGTAATGGCAGGTAAAAACTAAAGGCAGTAGAGGATAAGTGAATGGTAGCACTAAATCAGAGGTGTTACACTCTTGTGCATCATGAGAAAGCTTGTATCTACTGCTTTCTGCCTGTCTTATTGCAGAAACTGAGAAACCTCAACCTCTTAAGTGAAACTTCAAACTTTTAATTTAAACTAAAATTTTTAAGTCTAAATTTTAAACACTGTGGCAAGAATTAGATTGCCCTCCATTTCAGGAACTCAGCTTGTTCTTGAAATATTATCCTGCAAAGTTATGGGAGAAAAGGATGAGGGGTTTGCAAGGTCTGGGGACATTTATAGCAAAGAAACGTCTGCTTGGACTCACTGCCAGTATTGTCACATGTATCTCGTGCTGCCTAGCACTTGTCTGAAAGGTTGTAGACAACCTGCCCTTTTCATTTCAGCCTTTGAACTGGATCTATCTGGCCTGGGACTTTTAAATTTGCATGGTTCTGCTTTTTAGAGTGTGTCATCTTGAGGTGAATCCCTGTCTCTCCCCAGGAAGGTTGGGGCACATCTGTCCATAGGTGAAGTCGAAGCGTGGAAGAAGAATGGCACTTTCTTAGGACATACACAAGAGAATATTGTTTCCAGGCTTGCCTGTAATTTCTGTTAGGCTGATCAAATTTGCAGTCTCTCCAACTGGGACTCAATATCCAATGGTAAGGAGGGGGTCCTTCTTTGAAGAATTGACATCAGATGCAGAGAACTTTTCACTTTATGGCCCTGGGCACAAAACACCAACTTTAATTGACAGGACCCCAGGACTGCTAATTAGAAACTGGCAAACCCAGGACATCTGGACACCTTATCAGAGGTTTATCAAGATTATTGGTATGATCCATACAAACCCTTAATAGGAATCAGCTGTCAAACAAGTGAAGTAATTTAGTGGAAGATTACAATTTTTTTTTTTGTTACAACTACAATGTGTTACAAACTGAGTTCTCAGTGGCTGTAATAACTGTGCAGTTTCATAACCACTGTTTTTTTGCTCATCGTTTGACCAAAAAAGTCTGGACCAAATTCAGAAAGTGAGCATGGCTCTAAAGAGGTCAATGCAAGCCCCTGAGCCACCACTAGCTCTGAACCTGGCCTTCAGTAGAGAGGCTGTGCCCCTTTCTGTTACCAAGACAGCTTTAGGTTTTTTCCACAGCACTTTCAATTATGAGAGCTCTGCCACATTGTCTTGTCTTTATGTGGTCAGCTAAAAGGGTAATAAAAAGCCATGGGGGAAAGGAAGAAAGGAAGAAAGGAAGAAAGGAAGAATGGAAGAAAGGAAGAAAGGAAAAAAGGAAGAAAGGAAGAAAGAAAGAAAGAAAGAAAGAAAGAAAGAAATGGCTTTGTAAAAAAAGGTTAAACTGTGTGGTCCCGCATTTTCCACAGGAGAGATTGGAAAGAGCTTATGCTTCCTCAGATTGCACAATCTAAGGATTATGATAATTGTTGAGACAGTATCTTTTGTTAAAGCGAAGGAACAAAAGGAATCATCATAAAGGAAAGTGGGCCTTGGGTCTTGCTCTCTGGGAAGCCATGGGTGCTTTAATTCCACCTCTAGCAGGAAGCTGAAATCAAAATTCCCTTTTTTATAACATGCTTTTAAACCTGTATTTTTTCTAAATCTTACTGGAGCCACAACCAAGGAAAGCAATCAGTGAAAAGTGAAGAAATGGAGCTGATGGCTAACATTAGGCCTGTAGACAGCAGGGAGCATGATCTCACCTTCTGTTCCTGTTAACTCTGAGATGTGCTGTGCTTAAGAAGGGACAAGTCCACGGCTGGGCAAAAGAGCTAAAAGAAATTGTATCTGGAGCATAGTCTGGGTTGCTGACTACCCTGTGTTGTGCCTTGATCTGGTTTGAGGCACCATTCTGAGAAAACTAGCATAATATGCGTAAACTGAATCAATTTGAGCAGAAGCTTGCCTTTTTTCCACATGAAAATGTAGTTTCATTCTCTTAAACAAGGATGACTTTCACCTGAGCAAACCCAATCTCTCTGTGCGTAAAATTTCAGACATAGTTTATGTTTGACATTGATCTGATTTTTGTTTCTGGCTGCAAATGTTTCTTTGGTTACATTTTTCCAGATGAATGATGGACTTATGGAATATTCCTCAAAACTGAAAAGTGAGAATTTATTGTGGTGCTGAATGCCTGCACTATTTTGGCAGGTGAGGAGGTACCTGGTAAACAGGGAGTTGGAAAGGACAACACCAACACAAACAAGAGCTCTTCAGGTCCATTGGCTGTGCAGAGGGTTCCAGCTAAGACTTTTTAATCAGTCATCCCACGGGCATATATGATCACCTGGCAGCAGGTCAAATCCTTAGGAAGGATGGGACGCTTTATCTTTCCTTTGAAATGTAAAGAACAGGCATGCCCCAGAGCCCTCACGAGTTGCATTTTAGAAACTCACCTGATTCAACAATCTTGCCTGGAGTAGGACTGATACTTCAAATAGGTAACATGTGGGGACACCAATGGGCTCAGAATCACAACACAACATAAAAACACCAATTAAGTCAAATTCACCAGTCTTAGGTAGATGGGCCAAATCTGTTTGGCAAGCAACATGTATAAATTATGTTTGGTAAATAGACCATGGAGGAAGGCCTTTGATATGAGCAGTTTAAGCTGTGGCTCCTTTACACATGCTCCGTACATTTTGGGGATTGGTTGGTTTTGTTCGTTTTTTTTTTTGTATTCTGCACATAATTTATTTTGGAATTGTTCCTACCGCACATGGGGGAAGAAACCCCAACCTCACTCTTCTGCTTAGATTCACTTAGTTTTTAAAGAGACAGCATGGGAACAACAGAGATGATACAGTTCTTCCACAAAGCAGACCCACAGTGACCACCTGTCGGAGAGAAACTTGATGAAACAATGCAGCTATTAGACAGATGTTTGCTTTTCTGGAAGTCATAAAATACATCTTAACAGTTTCTCTAGGAATATCACCTGCCTAGAAGTTTTTATGCTGGTGTAAATATTTTTATTTAATTATCATATCCTTGCTGATCTTTTATTGGATCCTAATTAAATTTCAGATGTACTATTAGAAAAGGAAAACAAATTCCCAAATAGTTACAATACTTTAAAGCTGCTAAGCGATAACAGAAAATTAATAGTATTTTTGCATATGTGCTTCTTTGTGAGCAAACCAACTGCACAGTGATGGCTAAAAATACATCTATACTTTAACAGTTGCCTGCAGGACCTTATAACCTACCAAAAGTCTCCAGTGCCTTGTAACCACCAGACTGCCTCTAGGTTACAGACAGCCTTCACCAGCTGCTTTCCTGGCTGAATAAATTCTGTAACCAGTTTAAAGATGAATGTTCACGTGGGGGGTGCTTCTTTCTTTAATGTAAAGATCTCTTCATTATAAAGAGCTGACTAATATTGCTCACATGGATACATTTTTTGCAAACAGCTAAGTTATTCACTGATTCGTGCACAAACACCTTACTTGGTAAATTGTATTTTGATACTGCTGCTTTGGGTAGAAAATTTCACATTGTGTGATGTTCAGAAAGCTATGTCAAAATTCTTGTCTTCAGCAGGAAAATAAATTATGATCCTATCAATGGATGGTCCAAATTGCCTCTGAAATGACATTTATTCAATATGCAGAAAGTCCAGGTGTGGAGCTTTTCATCCAGTTCTGGCATTCAGTAAACAGTGCTCAATGCAAGCTGAGCTCTGCATGGACATAAACAGGAGCTGCAAGGCTTGAAAAGCTGCCTGAAAGAGGTAAACTTCCTTTCTATAATTTTCTTTTCTTTTTTTTCCAAGTTAGCCTGTAGAACTATTACTGTTGTTAAGCGCTCTGATTTGAGCACAAATTAGAAGGACTATCAGATCACAGGGTGTGCAGCAGTGTGCATTTGCTGATAGACAAATGACAACTATGGTCAGCTGATGTTTGTCCAACATTTCTTCTGCAACTGTGAATGCCCTCAGTTTTACATTATAATTGGAGCAATAAATAGTGATCTTTCTGCAGTGCCAATCTCAGATCCTAGAAATGTGTTGCTTCCCTCTGGCTTCATTATTGGCTATCAAGATTATGTGCGGCAGTCATTTTTTGTCATGCTGCCCTATCTGTTCCGATACTGTATATGTGTGTGGGTTTACATAAACCCAGTCTACACCACCAAAATGTCTAAATGCCAGGAATAGTTACTGCATCATTCTGCCTGTTTTCTTGTGTTTCTACAATTAGTAGTCTTGTGACACAGGCACTACCTTCCCAAGCCAGAACCCCCAGCTTACCTTTCTTCAGCCTTCCCCAGACACCGATCCCATCATTTTGCAATTCAAATTATTGATAGAAGAGTGTTATGAATCATGGAAAAGCCAGAAGAATGAGGTGGCTTGAAAGCAGTTCTGTATGCATGCAGTTTTATAATAGAACTTTTTCAAAGCTACTTTAAAAACAGAAAATAATTCAATATTATAGGGCAGCAGATGCTAGTGGAACACAGACTGAATTTCTGCTGTCAGGACTGCCTGACTTGCTTTTTGCAATAACCAGTGTAGTAATCACTGTGTATGATGTGTGCACACACTCAAGACACTGTAAATGTGTAGGTAACTCACTGCCTTCTCAAAGGTTTTGGTCATTGCAGACAAGTGGAAACACAGATTTCATACAGACTGCTGTGACCTACCTATATAGTTCTGGAATATCTCCTCTTGCCTCCTGTAGTTCAGGGACTTCTCTCAGATTCCGCAAGGCAGTGGAATGTTTCGTTACTCCATTTAAATCAGCCTTAGGGCAGGAGCACCAGAACTCATTGCCATTAACAAGCTAACATCTACCCACCGGCGTGTCAGATGCTCCCCTTTCAAGGCAATGTCTGTCTCAGAATGTTGATCCTGAGTGTGTGATCAACAGAACAGCTCTCTAGAAAAGTGAAAAAAAAAAAAAAAAGAGGTATTTTCAAGTCATGGTGTTGACTTTTTTGGGTGTCTCTTTCAGGTTCCCCCAGGCAAAACACTCAGAAAGACTCCAGACTTTCTGAAAACTGTCCTTCCAGCAGATCTGAGTGTGATAACTCAGGAACGAAGGTGTCCAAGTCACCAGCCAGCTGAGAAGCCTGAGTTGGGAAGGACGTACTGAGGAGTCATTTTTGGTGCAGTCAATGCAGGGATTTTTGTCACAAAATAAGCTGATCAAGCTTCACATTTCAACTACTACGACTGATTTACCAGAATTTTTCTGCCCTTTCTGCTAGAAAATAAGCCATAATTTCCAGTAGGAATGCATTTAGGGCCAGTCTAATGCTATTTGTTCTTCTGACAACATCTTTCTTTAGTTTAAATAGCTTGTTGGCTGTCCTGGTGTCTACTGCCTTGATATATTTATAAAAAGTGAACACATTTCAGCCTTCTTTTTTTCTAAACTAGACAAGACAGGCTCTTTTGGTCTCATTCAGGAAGAAAGGTTTTTCTTACCCTGAGACTTAAGTCTTCCACAACTCTCACAGTCTGAATAAATTCATCCTTGAATGTGGGCAATCTGAGCTGGATAAAATCTTGCCAAAAATCTTGCACAATGGCATTTTGAAAATTCAGGCCGAGCATGGGGTTTTCTCTGTTATGTATTTTTGTTTCTGTGCAGCAGGAAGTAAGTTTTGGATGCACAACCTATGTTTATGTGAAAAGCTTCTGGAATATTAAATAGGACACTATTTTTTTTTCTGACATTTTTGGAAGAAGCTATGAGGAACTGTATTTCCTACTCTCTCCTGCTTTCCATGGGAGTTTGACTCCCTTTGACAATTCCAATGTTAATTACAAATAGGGTATATGATAAACACTTAGACAGCAGCCCTGAAATTTAAATAAAGAGCGAACAGTGTGTTTTGGTGCAGAGATGTCTCATTTCTCTTTGGTATCAATAGTAACGTAACTCTGTGGCCACAGAGGCATGAACCAAGAGTCCCTTTCTCTTCAGATAATGCGGGTACAGAGCAGCCACACCAAGCTGTGCATTGCTGCAGCTGCAGAGCATCAGCCCCTGCAGCAGCCCCAGCGCCTCTGCAGCACTCTCCAGTTCCCCCCAGCTGTGGAACAGCTCAAGCATGACCTTGTGAAAGCAACTGGGGCAGGCACGGTGGTTCTTGGCCCTCCCACCACAGCTGCACAGCCCTTCAGTAATCCTGCTCCTGCCCTGGACCTAGACCTCACTCACTGTCCCTGCGGACTGAGTGACCATCAGGCTGTGGCAGCAAACTTTGCTACACCTGCAGCAGCTCTTTTCCTGGAAGGCTGTCACAGCACTGCTACCCTGCCACACCCCTGAACTGCCACACACCTTGCCCCTTACCTGTTTTAAAGAGCTGAAATTGTTTACAGAGCCCTTCCTAAGGGGCATGGCTTATCTATAAGGAGCTGCTGGTATGGCCCTTCTGGAGACAAGAGCCCCCAAGCAAAGCATGTGCACCCCAAAGAGGTTCATTGCTCTCTGCTTCTGAAGGGTTAGTCCAGATCCCCCAAAACTCTTAGGATAAGCCTCACTAATGCTATTTCATCTCCCTCCTCCTTTTCTTTGTGTCCACTAGACACCTCCTTTTGCCTTGGCTGCTGCTTAAGTCACTGCTTTTACCTCTTCATGCTCTTGTCACCAGCTCCAGCGATGCTAGTATGAAAAAAGAGACCAAACAACAAACTAGTACGTCAGGAATACCTTTACTTTTGGCTCTGCTCCTGCTGTCCAGATGGGGCAGTACAGGGACTTTTGCCTGTATTTCCCTCCTGCTGGTACTTGGAAGCCTCCCCAGTGAGATATGTCTGCCTTGCTGTGAACTGATGCTCTGTGCTGGAAATCAGGAACCTTCTGAGGACGTTGAGGCCTGTCTGTACTATCTGTGTGATGCCCCCACTCCTTGGCCATGCAAGCTGAGAAGCTGCTGAGGTACTTGAGGGTTTGCAGCATGCACAGCGCAAGAATTGGAATGTATGTTTGCAGCGCAGCAGAAATCAAAACCAAAGGGAGAGCTTCCAGGTCTGACAGGAAGAGATAAGAGATGTTCCACACAGCTGGAGGAGGAACTTGCTCTTTCCTCACTATATAAATTGTCTCCATAATTTCCCTCTTCTTCTACATATGCTGGTTGTCTGCCACTCTCTTGCCCTCTCCTCCCATTTACAAACATATTTTTGGTACATGCATCTCATTCCCTGCTTACAAGGTGATTCTTTCCCAGAGGGAATTCTGTTCCTCTTGTTTCACCAGGAAATGCTAATGGCAAACTTAGCTCAGTAATGAGTGTTTTAGGGAGAAGAAACATATGTGAAACAAAAAGAAATGAGGGGGAAAAATGTATGTGAGGGAAAGGAAAAAAAAAAAGAACAAACTAGTCTATTTTTACAGTACTTTTTCATCAGATATTCCTGCCACTGTTGTTCCAAAAAGGCCTCCCAGCCTAGAAATAGTAGTTTTTGGTCATGTTTTGTGTCCTGCATTTGTGACTGAAAGGAGCTGTGACTCATAAATGTGTATAGCTCTCTGGCTATAAGCCATTCTAACTTAAAATGGCTGAGGTTTACTGTGAGAAAGCACATCTGACTTGTATTTTCTTAAGACTGAAAAAGTATCGTCAAATAACAGTATAAGGGAAAAATCCTGACCATAAAGAATTTTACATTCTTTGGAATGATATCATAGTAGAATATACACAGTAGACTAATTACGGTTTCATCTTTAATTTTACTCCAAAGTGGGCTGCATTTTCTGAAATGTCATTCCATTTATATTTTTTTTTTCAATGGAATGGCGGCACTCCAATCACTTACTTACCATCATCTATATTAATTTGTGTTCTTCAAACAGCTGGATAATCTGCGGTAATTAGAATGATCTCCGCTGGCTGGGTTTTATCATCTTGTCAGAGGGAATTAGCCGGGCAGGCTTCTCTCTACCCCGAGCAGGCAGTGGAGGGTGCTGTTGTATTGGAGGTGCTCACAGGACAGGACCTGCTCACTTCTGTCGCTCTCACAGCTCCTCAGCAGAGCTCGCAGTCACAGACTTCCAGCTGTGTGTCCCCTGGGGTGATAGGGCACCCCAGCGAGGGAGCAGGACCCACACACTGAGCTCGGGACAAGGAGACATCAGCTCTCTTTGTTGTTGTGGCACTGAACGAAGATATGTACTAACACGGGTTTGGATTTTGACTGTGTGCTCCCTAGGAGTTTTACTGCCTCTTGTCCACAAGATGATATCTTGTACTAAATTCCTCGAGGAGAGAAGGGGGAGGAGAGAGAAAGGAATCAGGGAAATCTGTTTTTTTAGCCAGAGGAGTTCAGACTCTGCCCATCAAGCACTTGTTTCTTTTCCAAAGTATGTTCTGAATTAGGTAGAGCACAGCATGTCTTCTTCAATGTACTGGCCAGAAGTCATGAAGCCGTGATAAATCCATGGATGGCAAGCCTTGCTCTCAAATTTGGGAGATTATATTAGGACACCCGAAGTCAGCAGTAGTGCTCTTCAACTGAGTTTGCACTAGCCAAACATGATCTAAGAGCAGGAGTGCAGCAAGTCAGTCAGCCTGCCTGCTCACTGCCCTTGAACAGGATGCAGGATACAGCTATTGAATTTCCAACGCTGTATTTCACTGTCTTCAGGACACTGTGACTTTATTAGTGAATATATCACTAATTATATGGCATGTGGTCAAAGAATGTGTCATTCCAAAAGCCAAGTAAATAGCACAGAATTACCAAACACACATCAAAGAAGCCCTCTGTGATTTGCAAGTATGACTTGATGCTACTGCTGTTCTGGCAATTGTTTTCTCTTTATATTACTTTTCCTGTAAAAATTTCAAGTAGAAATTTTACGTGAGCTTCCCAGCTCAAATAAAACTATCTGGTTTATGGATGTGTAACTGGAGAAGTTAAAGAAGTTAAATGATTTTCCCAGGATCACAGAACTGAGAATGAAAGAAACCTGTGAATCAAACTCAGAAACAAAACTTCCAGGAGCAGCTGGAAGGGGCAGAAGCTGCAGCCCATGACCCCTTCCTTTCCACCCTCAGCTTTTCCCCACACTTGTGACC
Organism: Origma solitaria; assembly: GCA_013397895.1. Lineage (NCBI taxonomy): Eukaryota > Metazoa > Chordata > Aves > Passeriformes > Acanthizidae > Origma > Origma solitaria. The sequence goes on along the minus strand of VZRL01000934.1, from coordinate 480,331 downwards.
ATGGAGAAATTTTAGTTTTGCATCCTGAAGCGAATGCAGGATGCTCTGAAGGATGCAAGCTGCTCTGCGTGCTGCACAGGTCCTCCAGCTCCTCTAACTGGCCAATCTATCCTGATCATAGTGTTTCCACATTGCTTTAAGATGAAAAGAAGTATGTATATTAATAATAGAAAATATTGTACGATGTTATTTTTATCCCACAGGATGTAAACCAGCTCACTGAGGTAGTCACATGTGTTCTATAATTTCTTCTGCTCCAGCCCTGCAAAAAAATTTCTCCCTAAAAACTAGTAAAAGTGTAACTGCAATAACCCCCCTGCCAATATAATTCTGAATGAATCAAGAACTTTTCCAGAAATTGGCCCCTTTCTGAATGACCAGGATCAGAACATGGTCGAGTGCAAATAGGTATGAAAAAACAACTTTTTTCCAGTCATATAGACCTGTGGCCATGTTTCTTTCTGGCTAGTTTGCTGAGGACTGTTTTGCTAACGGAGAACGTTATCTTGTGTTCTGTTTACCTGGTTTTAATCTTCTCAGTTTGAATTAGTAAAGGAGAATATGTTTGTGCCTGTATCAATAGATGGAAATAGAGATAGACCCCTTACTTGAGTACACAATGTTTATTTCAACCCCAAAGTTTGTTTTCCTTTTCTCCCCTCCCATAGCAGTGTCACTGCTGCTGTATTTTATTAGACCTCTGGTTTTCATTATGCAAAAAGTCAAAACTGGAACGTTGTAAATCTCCCCTCTCCTCGTCGCTCGCTGCTCTGAAGCCCGCCCGCCATTCGATGCCTGACGGCTTCTCCTACCAAAGTGCGCTCTTTCCAGGGCCTTTGGGGAGTAGGAGGTGAGAACAGGGAAAGCAGGGCAGGGGGGGACACCTTGCTCACCCAAGGCTTGTTACCCTGAGCGCACACTCTCTTTCTCAAATTTGTTTTCTCAGCTGGTGGCACAGTTGCTGCTCCAGCGCCACCAGTCCCTCAGAGAGCAGTTTCATTCGAGATCTGAAGGCAGATTTTAAAGAAGTGGTTGGGGCAGGAGGGGAGTGGAGCTTAATAGCAGCTTAGAGCCTGACTCCCTATGTTTTCTTAGTATATTGAAATATGAACTGCGTAAACACTCTGCATTCCACCTGCTCCAAAATCTGCCAGAAAGCTCACAAAAGTCCTTTGCTCTTTTTCACATCCTCCCATTTTCCTTGCCGTCCTCCCCACAAGGTCTCCCACACCACCTTGCTGTTCTGCCCCCTAAGACACATACCCTTTTTTTCTCCTTTTTTTTCCTTACTGGAGACATACATTTCCAAAGTCACTTTGCACCTAACACGTGGTGCCTTTTCAGCCTCCTCTTTCAGAAAGCTGTTGATTCACTTTGGTTTCAAAACATCAGTGGTGATGCTTGTCAGATTATTGTTGTTCTTTTGATATTATTTACTGTTACTGCACAGAAATATGGCAGTAATCACCAAAGAGACTGAATGTTTTCCACATCAAAACTCAGAACACACATGCTCTGCGTTTTACCTGTCTTCCCCTGAATGCGGAGCAGTTTCCATCCAGATGGCAAACCATCAAGGGTTTTACACTTTGACACTCAGTAAAAATGCTGAACAAAGAAGTACATTTTCCATCATGTTCTGAAAGAGAGCAGACTGTGCTGGCTTCACTGTGAGAGCAGATTTCCCCTTGGCACAGCCCTTTGCCAGCATCCAGGAACAGGACAGAGAAAAGGACCACATATTTGACACATGGCAGTGTTCCTGAAAGGCACCAGAAGAGAGAATCATGCCATGCTGGTAACCATTCCTCGTTTCTCATGCCAGAGGTGATCATATCATCCCTCATGGTGCATAGGATTTGTTAGTGTTTCTGGAAGTGAACAGGTAGGTCTTGTTCAAAAACATCGTATTTTTGATCCAGGATATTCAAAACAGCCTGCTTTTGACTGAAGCAGACAGTAAGTTTTGCCATGATTGCATCAGACTGCAAAAAGCTGACCTGAAATGAGTGGAGAACTGTGATTTAGGACTAAGACAAAACTGTTTTTATTTGACTGTCACTGTCTCAGCTATCCAGGAATGGTGAGAGTGAGATTCAGCTGGGTTTTCTACTGCTGAACAGTATTCGAAACAGCAGCAAAAGTGGTCAGCTGAGTCCCCTCACCTTCATTTACATTTGATTAAAAAATGAGGGTGCTCTTTTGCCCTTTGCTCTCAAAATACTTCACTACATAGTCTAGACCCCAATGCTTGCATCTCAGCTCTGATTCCTTTTTGACTGTGGGGTCTGAGGGAAATGGTTCTGACTAGTTTGAAATGTGTGAGGACAGTGTAGCAGTGAGTCTGGAAAGGATTTGGCAGCCCTCTAACTGGGAAATGTGTCCTAGATTTCACCTCTGGGCAGCTGGTGGGAACCTTACTGTTTCTTACATTTTTCAGGATACATAGTTGTCTTTGCCATTCACTGGAATTTTTTGTGGCATCAGCATCTCTCTGGAGATTTGGGATTTTTCCTTTTGTTCTTCCCTGCCTTGAGCTTTGCTTCTGCCTGAAACAGGAATGATGCAAAATATACTCAGAGTCCTTTTCAAGAACTTGGCATGAGAAACAGCCTACCCCTCTGCCTCTCCCAGCCAAGAGATCTGTGCAGCAGAGCTGGGAGCAGGGAAGGGACGGGATGGGATGGGAAGGGACGGGAAGGGAGGAGGAAGAGGAAACCATTCACCCCACCCTTCCAACCAGAAGCAGGAGCCTGAAGTGGTCACTCCAGTGGAAGAAGGTCAGATTTAAAAGAAGGGGCATTTAAAAAAAAAGAAGACAAAAGGTGTTCCCTCCCGCTGTGAGGACCATTGTGGCCGGGTGTAACCACACACAGACGCCAGTGACCCTGGCCAGAGACACGGGTGATGGCAATGAAAAGCTGATATCTCTGTGAGTGAAGCTCTAGTCCCTGACAGGATTGTGGCTTGCTCTGGGAAGGTGATCTGACATCTTCCCCACTTAATTAAGTTCGCTTAAAACTGTCCCCGCCTGCTGCCAAAACTCCTCTCATCAGAAAGTAAACCTAGAACTGAGTGTTTCAGTTAGGACAAAGGTAATATGGTTAAGACAAAAGCTGCCCTGTCTCCAACTATTTTTTGGAAGGTTAGTGTGAAGAACTTGAGCAACACAGACGTGTATATTTGTTCCCTGAAAAGAGGAAGGGTCACTAAACTGGAATATCTAGTATGCTTTTGGAACAATTACATTACATTAGAAGGAGCCAGAAATAAGATATAATATGTTAACTTTGCTAATACACTAAAAATACATTGGGCAATTGAACTATTATTTGTAACTATCTGCAATCTCTCTTTAGGGTGAGGAAACCGTGTCCTACTGCAATTAGGTGTGGTGTGTTCTCAGAGCACATAAAACTTTCAGCAACTCTGTGTGAAGCTGATTTGGATTGTAGGTAACAGCACATATTGAATCAGCCGGGGAAAGAAAGTCTCTAAGCAGAGGTCTACCAGTTTTAAATTATCTGGAATTTCAAATGATCAGCGGATATATTTATCATATTATTTTGGTATTTATGAATTTGTGTGTGGGAGGCCAGGGGGTGTCCAAAACTGCAAATTGTCAATTCATGTTCAATTCTTCAAACTGAGCCAAGTCATTCTGGCCTTTTCTTTTAAACTGGACATAACTAGAAAATAATTGAGTAGTTGAAATGAAAGATTTTTCCTTGGGTAATACTATATTGTACTGAGTACTCATAGTAAGAACAAGTTAACTGCCTAGTTCTCCGTCATTTCAGAAAACTAAAGAGTGGAAGTAAATGACCTGAGAAAATTATTCTTCTATTTTAATCTTATTAATCTTTTCTCCTCTGTTCCAATTAAAACAAAAGCAAGAGCTTTGGAGACAGATTGACTATGTAATAGGAAAAGCATAGTTTGGAGAAACTTTCTGCCTAAGACTATGCTTTACCTATCCTTCAGCTCTAAAATCAAAGCAAGTTTCCTAACTTTCTGCAGAATAATGTTACACTCTGAAGATGAACACACGCTTCTGAAATAAGAAATGAAGTTTCATTTAGGATGCTTTTTATAACACCTTGTTGTCTGACAGAGGTAGCTAACAGCAGAAATCGTATTACATTCATCTGATGTTACTAATTCAGGACAACAAATATCCTGACAGGATTAAGATAGCCTGAAAGGACAAAAAAGGACAAATGGCCTGAAAGGCAAGCAGCAACACAGTATGTACACTTTTGCTTTGCACATAGCAGTAACAACCCATGGCTAATATTTCTCATTTTGCTGGGAGTTCGAGTTCCGAATTTAGGGCCCTAAATAAGGGATCTGACCTATGAAGGGCCTTACACTACCAGCCACAGTCAACGGGATGTGCTGATGCCTCGTGCCTTTCCAAATCAGGGCATTTAAGTTTCAAGTACACTGTGAACATCCAGCCTTTACTTCTTGGCTTCAGTGTCCTGACAGGGGAGGTGGGGCTGATGGGGGACACTTGCTTGCACAGGGTCCACCGAGGAGTGAGCTCTCTCCATCAAGTCTGTGCCCCAGTGCTTCACTGGGCTCTTCTCATGGGCTGTCCCCATGCCTGTGCCAAGAATGATGGGCATCCAAGAGGACTGGTTGAGTCTGCTGCCAGAAACAGGCATGGACATCTAGCACAGGGAAGCACATTTTTAGGTGCTTACATGAAAACTATCATTTCTTTGCTCTTAGGGAAAAGCCTGACTGACTTCAGTTGAAATATTATTTCTTTCTGGTGAGCCACTACTTTCCTGGCTGACACATCTCCAGGAAAGAAGAATTGACTTACAAGTCAGTGACCAATTTTGTAGCAAGATTTTGGAGCAGGCAAGTATTTGTGACTGCACTGATAAATCAATAAAAGAAGTGCTGAACATGGGGTGTAAGTAAGGGCATGCAAATACTGCAGGAAACCTGGGGCTGTTTTCACTCCCCTGCCTCTGGCCAGGGCTGATAAGCACTGGAGATAGAACAGAATGGATGAAAACAAGGGGACAGGATGAATCTCTGCATCCATGGCTGTCCCACCACAGATCCTACCCACTATCAGGCTGTGGCAGCTGCTCCTTAGTAAGCTGCAAAGGGAAATGAAGCATTCTCTTTCAAATGGGATTGTAACCTCTGCCTGTGCACGATGGACAGGAGACAGGTGAGACACAGAAGGCAGCCAGTGCACCAGGCTGTGCAGGAACAGGGCTCTTCAAGGAAGGGCTGTGTCCCATCCTGTGACCCTCATTCACTGTATCTTCCCTGCTGCTGTAATTCACAGAGCACCAGCAAGGGGAGGCAGCACCCAGAAACAGAGACATGGTCACCAGTAACAGCTCCTCCCTGGAACAGCTTCCCCATAGCACCAGGGGAGCACATACACCTCCAAACACCCTGCGTATTTAAAACGTGAAGTCGAGACATGGCATCTTCCTTCCAGGTCCAATCTGGGCAGGTTCTGTCCACCACAATGTCCTTCTGTGGCAAAGACTTCCCAGACACCTCGGTCTAGAGGGACTTGTTTCCAACAAAACATTTACCTCAGGTCCTTACTCTTCACTTACAAGAGCTTCTGCAAGCGGCCAGCCTGCCATGACTTACCCTGCCTCCCAAAGCAGCCCCTCAAATCCCTTCCCTGAGAGAAGAGATTTTGAACTTTCTTCATGAAAAAAAGCATTTTTCTTTTATGAAACATATGAATAAGGGGCCAGGAAATAGATCCACATTTTTGCATTGCGCTGCTTTTCCTGGTGCAGACTGGAGTGCAGACTTCAGGTCAGATGCTGTGTGGAATGATTCCACACTACCACTTTGTGCTTGAAACTTCAGCACATCGCCACTGAAGCCCCAGTCCCTGTGGGGCAAGCAGTTTTGCAAGGAGCCAGCAGCAGCACCTTCTCTCCACCCCAGAGCTGAGACTTCAGCAGGAACCAGCAGTCTCTGCCTCTCCTGGGAACAAAATAACTCCAACTTTCTGTGAAGGGTAGAGCCACCTGAGGTGCTTTCATCTGTATCCCCATTTTTTTCATGGATTTCTACAAAGCTGAAGATTTTATAATAATTTTATAATCATTTTATCAACTGTCAACATCTTTTGAATCCACTGCACATTTCCTAGACAGTGTAGAAGAGGGATAGGAAGCTCACAAACCTCAAGGAAACTGGCAGCTGGATGGAGAAGAGCCCTCTGTTTACTCCCACCCCTCACACCACAGCAGGGAAAATGTTTGCTGTTTACCCTTTGTGCATTTTCTTCGGCTGCAGAGAGCTGGTCAGTCAGCCCATGCATTAACACGAACTGGCCACAGCAAATGCTGTTTATCTCCGATAGGGCTCTCATAGGGAAGTTGAGCACATTTTTTGGGTGATAGGCAGAAGAACAAAGACAATCCTGTAGGAGAAAAGGCTTCACTAGTTCTGCCACTCATGAAACAACTCAGTATTTTCTTAATTTTGAGCATCACCAAATACTCAAAATGCTTCTGGTTTCTCTTCCCCTTTGTAGCCAAGCCTCATGAAAAAGAAAAGTGATTCCAAAAAGGGAATGGAAACCTGGTGTGTGTTTGAACACTGTCAGGCAGGCGAGATAATCAAGAGTGGTGAGAATGTAATGTCTGGGGAAAACTGAAGAACTTTGATAGAGACATTATCATTCAAAATAAAAACAAAATTAATTTCCCTTAAGTTTCTGTGATTTTCTTCCCCATCTCCGCTCTTTTCGATCATTTGCTCTGAAGGACTGGCTCTTTTACAGTCACTGGAAATGGCTCAAAGAGGGGGAGATAATAGGGACTTGGGGATAAGACTCTTACAAGTAACTTTCAAGGAAAATATTACAGTTTTAACAGCTACAAAGGGCGGACTTCCACTGTATCTAGGGGAGTGCCCTGGGATGTTGCCAGGAGCAAGTTGCTGATAGTGGCTGCAAATATATCTGTTAATGAAATGTTAAGCTCCTTGACAGAGTTTTGAGGTTTTCAAAGTGACAGTTTTCCATTAAAATTTACATCATAACAATTTGAGGTGGGGCAAAATTGGAACCATTTGTTGACTGAATCTGGCAACTGCTTGAAAAAGAGCACGGGACTGAAGAGTCCATGCTTACAAATTACAGCAGTCAAATCCAACTAACTGTCATCTAATTCAGCTTCAACAGAACAAAATGCCTGGCCCTGAGGATCTCCTTACAGACTCAGGATCAAAGTTTGCAAAACCAGAGCTGCAGACCCTCATCCCTGTATCTCTCAGGAACAAAATTACAGAACAGAGTATTTTGAAATAACTAAAATTTCTGGCAAAATCTAGTTTGCACCAAAAGGGACAGAAATTAGACCAATCTTTAATATCCTCCAAGTATTATGATCTTAAGTGACAGCAACTTCTATTTCTAACATCAGAAAGCAGCAAGCTACCAGCTATCCTAAATGAAACCTATGTGTTATTGCAGAAGAGTTATGCATTAGCTCCTCAGATTCATGAAAATGAAAACTGTCTGGTTTATCTGAAGGTTAGTATAACTAAAACATGTGCTTAAAATAAAGCAAATATTTATGTGCTTTCCTGAATCAGGATCTGAATGAATTAGTTTTGCTGAATAAACATAGAAGGACCATAGGTCTCCAAACAAATTAATTTTAACTATTTCCAGTAAATATTTTCATCTTACCCTTGTGTATGTCTGTCTACTGTGATGGGCTGAAGCCAGATTCTTGCAGGGAGGAAAAATGAATGCACAATATTATTGGAAATTTATCTTTGCTGTGTTGCCTTTCTGCTTGTAGAAACAAAAAGAACCAAACAAGTATTTTGTCATTTTCTTGTAAAAAACCATGAACAGCATGTTAAAATATTATATTTTACATTTTTATACAAATTAGCAATTGAGAAGTTACACCTCAGCAGTCATTTATGTCACATGACTGGACTATCAATCATAATAATAATAGACCAGGAGATTTTTAAGCTAGCACACTTCTGAGCATTCAACCAAAATGGAGAAAAATGGGGAAAACACATAATATATCTTAGGAGTAGTAATGTCCTGTTATTGTTAAAAAACTGCTGGGACCTCATTAGTGACTATGAAAACATCATCTGTGAATACCGTGAGGCAATAAATCTACAGCGTCCAAGGAAGAGGGGGGTAAGAGAGCAAGCACAACGTGTGTATTTGCCATTTTTTCTTACCTAGCTGCGAGTTAGTAATTTCCATCTCTGCTTGCCAAACAGCTTCCAGAAACTATTACTGATTATGTGAATTCAATAGGCTGCTAATGAACGATAAGATAATGGGTCTGTGCTCAAGACTGCAGCAGACAAATAGTTGTTTACATGTCAAAAATTCCTTTTCCAATGGGGTAATTTCACACACACACACACACACACACACACACATGCTTTTGAGGACCAATTTTACAGCAGTCTAGCTCCAAGTCAGGACTGATAATGCTGCAGGCACGGCCCTTTAATCTCCAAATGAAATCCTAGTTTTTGTAGTTTACCATTGATGATCAATTTTTCATAGCTTTTGATAAAGCAAACAGTCCTTTAAAAATAATGAACTATCAGTTTTTCGGAGGGAAAAATGGACTGAATGAAGGCAAATAACTTAGTGATGAATTCTGAAATACATTTGTGTAAATGCCTGGTATTTTGAAAGACAGCATGAGACCCTTAAACAGATTTGTGATAGAACTTCCCTACCATAGCTACATCAGCAAAACTTTATAATGATTTTCACCCCAGACAATTTTATCATCTGTCAGCCTCCTACAGCCACAGTGTGACCAGGCACAAATCCATTGCTGTCATAAATACATGCTCTTGTGTTACTGTGGAATTTGGCTCTGTATTTGCAGGGCTCACGTCACCCGTCATTGAAATGTGGCGATTTCTACTGAGGAAAAGCAGCACTGCCAGGAGGATTGTTTTTAGCAGGGGAAGTGAAGGGTAATATAGCCAACTAAAATCACTTGAGAGCTTATGTAGGAAGAACACAAGGTAATGACCTTGGAGCCATTAATTGGAATTCCTTTAGGGCATTGGGTCTACCCACTCATATATGTCTGAGAAAAGATACCTGGTCCCTGATGGCCATAAGTACAGCAGAGATTGAGCAAGTGGAAACTATTTGCTGTGTTGATAATTATACATTGATTTTTGCACAGAGCCCCAATTTTTTTGACTGTGAGCTTTCACTTTAGATCCATTTTTTGCATTTGGTTCCAGTACAGTGGACCCTTGGTAGGTGATAGTCTGCAACCGGATAACTTGTTTGTACACTGTACCTTCCAAGGCACTGAGAAAGCAAACAGGAAGAGACTTACCTTCCAGGATACTGGCTATCTTGTCCCTGGATGTGAAAATAAAGTATTGGGAAGTAAATGTCACCAAAAAAATCTAATCTTCCCAATACCAGCCTCAGGCATCAGCAAAGGCGGCAGCTGTCTAGCACAGTGCCCTCCCAAGGCAGTGAAACATCTGTTTCCAGTGGTTTGTTCCTGCTAGGGCTTTGGGCAGTCAGGCTTACATACATGGGACAGGCTGGGTTTGTGTGGTGCTGGGTAACTCCAATCTTCCCCCAGCTGGCAGGAAGAAAAGTAAGCACATTCCCACACGGCTGTCTCCCAGGACTCCCCCTCTCGGCCCTACTTTTCTCATTTTCCAATGGAAGGAGCAGCCTGGGCCCACATGAGTCTTGAGGTCTTGAACAGCTGAGTTTTGCTTAGTTTCAGAAAAGCCTTGAGCCTCTGGAATCCCAGGATGCAAACTCAGAGATGGCTTGAAATGCACAAATAGTTGTTGGATTCAGAAAACCCTTGCTTATTTGATGTACCATATGAAATACCCTGGAATTCACTCATTATGAAACAAAGCCACCAGAGCCTGAGAGCTTGTTAGACAAAGTGTAAGTAACTTTCTGAAACTGATTTAATTAGGTTATGACTAGCCAAATTAAAACAAAACAAAACAAAACAAAAAACAAAAAAAACCCAAAAAAGAAAAGCAAAAAACCCCCAAACATCAACAACAACAAAACCCCTCAACAAACAAACAAACAAACAAACAAACAAACAAACAACAAAAAACCCCCAAAAAACCCCAACCCAACAAATCCCCAAAATCAGAACAAGGTCAGTGTTCCATTTGATATAGCTGTGATGAGTCACTCTTTCGGGGTAAACATGGACCTTACACTCACAAGCAATCATTCTGTTTAATCCATGCATTAATAAAAAGGCCTCTTATGTTCTTCACAATCCATATTAGAGTTCAGAGCTCATACACACTCAGTCTCTTTTCCATGCTGTCTCTGCTTGTGACATTCATGAATACAACACAATCCTTAGAGACCGTGTCACACAGTGAATGTGAAGACTTGTCTACAGTCTTACAGTACTTCTCCAATTCTAAGGATTAGCTAAGACCTCTGCCTCTGTCTACAGACTCAGTGGTTTTAAGAAGTTATTTTGGACTTGAAAATATACTATAGCAAACTATATATAGCAAAATATATATAGCAAACTCTACTATAGCAAACTAAATATGTCCCTAGAGAACAAAACTGAAATTCTGTAGTTATTACCAGAGATCTTGAGCACTAAGAAATGTTGGTAGAATGTGTGGGACTTCTGGAAGCTGGAAATCAGACAGAGTTGAAAATTGAGTGTTTGCATTGTTGGGTTGAGTCTTGTTTATAGGTTTTATTGTCGCTTCTATGAAAGCTACTTGTTGCACTTTCATCATATCAGATCATACTCTTTTGCATGGTCTCACCTCTTGCCAGTGGGAACAGCAGCTTTTGAGGACCATGGAAGCATAAAAGAGGAAAGCATTTTCCACAGAAACCAGCAGCAGTGCTGGTTCTTGCTGCAAACAAAGTCAACAGCAGCAGAAGTCAATCGAAACATCTGACCCTGTCCAGTCAAAAGTCATCTCCTGTATCACATCCCATTAGTCAAAAGTCAAAATGGGCCAGTCATGATTTACAGTTTACATGAACACATGATTACATCTGAAATGAAGCATTGGTGCTTGTCTTGGAGGGAATTCCAGGCTTTGTAATGGATCTAGTAGAACTGTGTGTTAATGTGGTCTGTACTAACTTGTGTTTTGTAAATGTAGAAAAGCTAATGGGAAAGCATTTGGTCCCTGCTGAGCTATATCTCTTGGAAGAAAAATCTTAAAGGCAGTAGGGAAAAGAGCATATTGATATTCATTTGCAAGAGCTGGCAGCTACTCCTTCTCCTGGGCAGCGTGTGCACAACCAGAAATCATCAGTTCAGGCATATACATGCATGTGATTTGCAACCTATGTACTCTATGCATAGTACACAAGCAGAGGACTTTCACAGACAAATGCTACTAAGCTGGACAAAAGTTGGAATCACTCGGTGGCACATTCATTCATGTGGGCGGTTTTACCAGCATGACAGGAATGAAACTTTGTGCCAGAGCTTTCTGTGCCCGGCACAGTGTGTGATTGTGTGGAGAAAGTTTGCAACATGACTTTTCAAAACTTTTGTCAAAGAAATACCTTGTATTACTCTGTCCAGAGCTTGCTGTACTTTAAAATTAGATTAGAAGTGATGTTTTCATTGACATCTTTGTCTGTCCAATACAAAAGAAATGGTAAAAGGTAAATGGGAAGAAAATATATGCCAGTTCTGTGTCTATTTATATAGATCTCAATATTTAACTTCTGACTCCTTTAATCTATATTAAGTTTGGACTAGCCAGTATAGTATTTGAGGTGAAAGAAGAATTTCCATGAAATTCAGAAGGACACCTCTTCCCCCCACCCCAGATTGGTGTTTCTGATACTCCTCCTTACCGACCATATCTATGTGGCTTTGCATTACAACACGAGCTGCTTGGCCTGTCTGGATAGCAGAGTACTTTGAGCAGGATTTTCAGTTCCATTGGGGAAAATTCAAACATTCAACTCCAAATAAAAGTCACAGGAATGTGCACACACTTCACTTAAGAAGCTTTTTAAAAAACTCACAGTTTTCTTATGTGATGTTCTGCAACAGAAGCATTAGATGAATATATGCCAGTAATGGACCTGGATTCAAAATTTCCCCTCTCTTGGCCTCACTAACTTAGTTTACTAGATTGAAATCTCCTAATTGTACTTTCTGATTTCTCTTAATTCTTTTTCTTTTCCTTTCACTCTCTTGTGGGTTTATTCTCTTCCCAATACCATGCTACTTTCTGTACTTTCACTGTTGCCTTTTTTTCCATCTCCTCCTTTTTGAGGAAAGAAGAGTGGCCTGAGTGCTTCATACATTCTTCTTAAGTTACAAACTGCACTCTCAGCTAAACAACAAACAGAAATTCATTTAGTAACTGATAGAAACAATCATCTCTGCTTCAGGTGAAATGTATCTTAAATGTCGAAAATTTTTGCCAGAACTCTGTTCAGAAAATTCAGAGTCCTCAGAGTGGAGCTAGAAAAATCTGTCCAATAATGGGGCATATTAATTGGACCCTAATGCCCATTAACTCATGCATCATTTATGGCTCTTGGAGCCTGGGAGCACTCCTGATTGCTGCCAGGGTTTCAGTCCACTCCCTGCTTGCCCATGGGTGCGTGCATTCTGCCAGACCTCTGACTGCCATTTTGGCCCCAAGTTCAAAGGCCTTCAGATGTGTCTGGCAGGTTATTCTTGGTTTAAACCTTTGACAATGCTAATGGTAAGAGCAGATTCTGGCCTCACGTTTTGCAAGTCACGTTGAGTTTTGCTGAAGTTTTTGCTAAAGGAGCAGAAGAAAGATCAGGGTGCAGATTGATGGCCACTGAGGGAAGCCCAGATGAGTTCCACAAGTTCCTCTCATTGTCAGAGGTGACAAGATTGATTCACAAAAAGTGTTAATTTCTGTGAAGATTACCACTATGGAAACTAAAGAGGCGACTTTTGAGAAATATTGCGGTTTCTGTATGGGCGTGTGATAATTATTTTCAAACCCCGCAGAAGAGCAGTGTGGGGTACCTTCATAGAAGTGTGCCCCGAGCTGAAAGTTTGCTGACTGTCATGACCTTTTTCCATCATCTGTGTGTCTCTGGGAGTGAGGCAGTGTTTATCAGTGACTGAGACTTCATTTTATACTCAGCTTCTGAGCCTCTGTGCAGTGCCATGCAGGTTTCTCCCCTCCTCCACCCAGGAACAAGGAGCAAGAGAGAGGCTGGCCACTGGCTACAAAAATAAAAGATATGCACAATCCTTCAGGTTTTGACCACATTTTATTCAATTCAAGACACTGATGTAGCCATGGGAGAACGCAGAGCTCAGCCATTTTTACTCATTATTAACCCCAAAGCCTTTCCTGTCGGAGAGATTATCCATACTGAGCTGTGGGACATCAAACAGCATTTCCAGAGAGAAGGCAAAGGCTCCAAATAATAGGTTTAGACATTCACATCAGCAGAACTCAGGAAAATAAGATAAATAGTACTGTTTTTCTATTTGTTTTCCAGTTAATATTTGTGAACATATTTGTCACTAGAAAATTCAAAGGAGGAAGAAATGCACACAAGTTTTCTGAGCCACAGTACATGTACTTCAAATGCTTTTGGAAGGCCATTTTAAAAGCTCTTGGGCTTGTTAGTGTTAGGAGTTAAGCACTTAACTGAGGGCCTGAGCATTACCATGAAAATGAAGTAGCCAACAAAGCTATATAAACAGGTGTTTCCAAGCAGCATTCATCACAAGTAAGCAAGAACATGCTTTAAAATGTAGTTGCAACCTATCAAATGATATCTCAAAAATGTTATGAGCTCTAATTTAATCTATTATCTCCAGATCTTCTCCAAATTTTACTGATACCTATGTTGTCAATAGCATCAGTCTATAAACCTTGTCAAATTAAAATGCATACATTATTTCATTCTTTCTTTTCCTCTCCCTCATTGCACAACTTAGAAAGTACCTGATTGTGGGCTTACTATGTATTAATGTACTAAAGCATGATGAAAACACTTGATATAAATTTTACAGAACTTTCCCACTTTCAGTTGCAATTCGCTTTACTCACCAAGAATGATTCACTGGTAGCAGAAGGATGTGTCATTGGTCTGAGTGAACTGTATCAGTATCACATAATGTACATGTCATATTCTATTTTCTTCCTGTTTTCATTAAAAGTACACCAGCAGGAAAAAAAAAAGCGAAACCAGCCCAGTGATTTTCTCCCACTCATTTCCTGCACTCTGCATTTCTGACTCAAAAAAACAGGGAAGCACCAATATGTAAAAGCACTAATATTAAGTTCATCTAAACATTTCCATTCTGAAGGCCCAGTTTCAGTTATTTATTATTTTCACAAACTTTAGCCTTCTTGGCTGAACTTTTTCCAGAGTTGTTCTCTTTCCAAGAGTGACTATTTTAGGAAATTTTGAGCATGAATCAAGCAAAACCAAAACTTAACAAAAAATATACTTTTCCCACCATTTCTCCCAAATCTTGCAGCTTCTTCGGAATAGGTATAATGGCCAGATCTTTTCAGACAAGAAGCTGATATGCGGCAGACAACAGTCTATGAAACAGGTACCTTCCAAAGTCCTTTTGAAAACAGATTCAGATTCATCCAAATCATGTGTACCCAAAGGTTAATTTCCACTTACATGCAGCTGTCATATGAACCTAGATATATTGTTTGGGTTTTTTCATAAGCGCTCAGAGGCAATTGGCATCATCTCTCCCCTTTTCCCAAGTCAAGAAAGCGAGACATAGGACTAGTGACTGGATCTAGTTTCATGTATCTTCCCTTGGTATTCCTTCCATTCATTTCTTCTTTTATAAGTAGTATTCTCATGTTCTAAATGACAGTGTCATGCATTCCTTGTGCAGACAAATGCTGTGCAAAGCAAAGAGGACAAATACAGATATACTGCTAATGAAAAGCTGGTTTACAACCAAGTGAATACTCAAAGCCCTTGCACACAGGGTTTTTTCCTTCTCTTTTTGTAAGTCATGACAAATAAATGCCATGGCTACCTCATCACTTGATAACATCAAGATCTGAGCACTGAACCATAGTTTACTTGATGTGGAATTGCAAATTCTCTCTTGGGTCTCAACCCAGAATTGCAAGGCTTTTTGAAGAGAGTTTAGGAGAAAGTTTGGGGAGTCAATTGTCCAGCTCCCACTGGCTAGAGTTTTCTACCCTTCTCCATTGGGCTTCTTTGTCAGTTCCTCCCACCTAATGTAAATATCCTTAATTGTGAACAGGAGTAACTCCACTGAAGCTTGACGTTTAGTATGTGCTTAGGGTGCTGTGTTGGGTGCATTCTGTTTACACTCCGTAGCACAAAAAAACATCCAGATGTTATGGCAAAAAAAATTACAACTTCCAGCTATGCTAAAATGCCTGACAAAAATATACACATTTTCTAAAATGCTTGGGAGATTAAGCCAAAGATGGGAAACAGGATTGTTTGATATGAATTCCCCATCCCTTTTAACAAAGGAGCTCAGAGCTCAGGTGCTCTTGCCACTGAAGAAGATAGGATTTTTGTGCAATCAGCTGTCTCTGATGCATTATTTCAGAAAACCTGCCTTCCTGGTCCCTGTTCTTTGTTCTGAAGAGACTTCATGGTACAACACATGAAATCAGTTCAGAACAGCCTTTGTCAAACACCATACATGTACATCCTCTAAGAGGTTGCCTTACAAGAAGCACTCACATGGAGAATTGTTTTCCTCACTAGATTACTCTCTCATTCCTTGCTCAGGCTAACCATTAACCCCAAATAAATACTCATTGTGCAGAAATGGACAATTTCTGAATAAGGCAGGATGTTTATACCAAAAAATCATAGAATCGTTAAGACTGAAAAGACCTCCAAAATCATTGACTTCGATGCAATTAAAGGCCCTGTCATAATCCGTTCGTGTACGGGTGTGGGTGTCGTCTGCACAGACATTTCCTTGATTTTGAGTACTTCACTTCAAAAGTCGGTAAAGTCCTTTCTGATGATGGGGTGTTTTTGTATAAATTTCCCTGTGTATAATGGTAAGCTGTAGAAGTGGTAGGCTGTGGTAGTGGTGAATAGAATCACTATGACAGGGATGTGAGTTAGTGTGATATCTGGCAGGGATGGTGCGGCAGATCTGTACCCAAGGAGAATCAAACAGATTTCTCGTGTGGGCTTCACAGATATGTGCTGACAAGCAGAGGAATGATCAGGAATCCTGGGTTCCAGCCAAGATTATTTAAAGATAGGATGCATCGGAGGGCACAGCCCATTTCAGCACCTCATTCTTGTCTTTGTTTCCCCTAACCTCCTTTTCTTAAACCCAACTGCCTTTGGCCTGACCTTCCAGGATGTTCCTCTTCCTGGACTTGCTTAAACAAAGGCAGGGCTCTACTCAAGCCCGTTTAAATTTCAAGGCTTCCAAAGATGAGACTAGCTGGCTGACTGCTTTGTCCCTTGATAAATCCCCTGCACTGACCTAAGCCATGTTCTGCTTGGTGAAGATGTTTCACAAAATCCTCCCAAGACTTCAAAGCTCTCAGCAACAGCTTGACTGCTGTGGGTCAAACCATCGGTCACTGGGTACCGGTAGACTCCAGAAGCTTCAGCTTTTGGGCAGTTTTGTACTGGTTTGTGCCTAAAATATAGTCTGTCCTTTTCCAGTTCGTGCTCCTGCTGCTCCTTGACTCCTCTTTGCCACCACAGTCTCCTTGACAGGATTAATCAGAATACTTTGGTCTTTTTCTACAAAGAAGTGGGAGAGGTCATCTGTTGAACAGATGCAGTGTTTTGCTTTTTGGCTTTGACCACAGCTAGTGAGTGTTCTGTTGTCCTTTTCTACTAAAAGAAAACAGAAAGTCCTTGTATGAGGCAAAGAGAGATCCTGGTCTAACTCACCTCAAACACACCACAGGGATCAGATCAGTAGCCCAATGATCATAGAATCATAAAATAAGAAGAATGCTTTGGGTTTGAAGGGAACATAAAGATGATCTGCGTCCAACCCCTCTGCCATGGACAGGGACACCTTCCACTGGACCAGGCTGCTCAGAGCTCCATCCAGCCTGATCTTAAACACTTCCAAGGATGGGGCATTCACAGCTTTTCTGGGCAGCCTATTCGAGTGTCTCACCCTCACAGTAGAGAATTTTTTCCCAATATCTAACTTCAGCATACTCTCTTTCAGTCTGAAGCCATTCCTCCATGTCCTGTAACTACATGCTCCTGTAAATAGTCTCCTTTGCTCTTGTAAATAGTTTCTCTCATGATCTACTTACTACCATCAAAGTTGCCTTGTAAAAATTCCAGGGGAAGCAAGATGTATTGAAAGGAACGGGGTGAGAATTAGCTTAGTGTTACTTCTATACTCTGTCAGACCACCTATCTAAGCCTGATCTGGAGACACAGCTCCTGTGTCCATTCTTCCTTTTCAGTGAAACTTTTCCTAGTTCAGGCTCTCTCCAGGTCTCGTTGTGTAAAGTCTTGTCCAAAAAATATATTCCCTCAGTGCAGGGCTTAGAAAGGAGAGAATTGGCACTTTCCATGCCACACCTGTTCAGCAGAGAGAGCACTTTGATCTCGGTGGCTATCCATCTGACAGCCCCATACAGCAATAAATCCATACACTCTTTTTATTTTTTTTTCTTTTTAATATATCTGCCAAAAAGGGAGAAAAAAAGTGAAAGGAAAAAAGTAACCATTCCAGGAAGGAGCTGAAGCCTATAAAGTGATCTTTCACTCTCTATTGCAAAGCTCTTGCTAGTCAGCACCACCGCAGATCTATCAGAATGTTTTTGGTAACAAGCTTTTGAAAAGCTGAATTTAAAATAAGAAGTGGGAAGTGGGGAGGGAGGCAGGGGGAGTGTCTTCAAACCAAATGCCATGACTGCTCACAAGGCACTCTATAATTCAAAACTGGGTACCCTCAGGCACACTATGCATACATTTATATTTTCAAGTGAACAGTCCCACAATGCAAACACTGTGAGTGGTTTTGCCTCAAGGATTCTGTAGGATTTATGCACACGAGGGCTCTTGTCACTTGTAAGTAGAGGTCAGGAACCTGCCTGGGTGGAGAAGGCAGAGTCAGTGCTTTCCTGAAATCCGTCCTTGTGCCAGGAAATAATCACCACACCCACAGCTACTACATTTGAGCCAAGGTGTTTCAGGGACACAGTCTGTCATATAAGGCACGCCCGTGGAAAAAAGTTTTATAAACCATATCCCGTTTCTTTAATCTTCCATTCCTTGTCACTGAAAGAAATTTTTAAAATAAATAAAAACACAAGGTAGTTGCTTCTGAGAGAAAGAAAAAGGAGTTTCTGCTCAATATCCTAAAGTAACAGATCAAAAAGCAAACTTTGATTTTTCACATATTCCAGATTGCTCAATACAGGTTTTATTTCCACTGGGTTAAATACCAGGTAATGAAATTTTGACCATGGTGGCATAAATCAAATCTTTCGAGGGAGTGAAGGGGTGAGGAGGAGAACAAAGAACAGGCAGAGAGGTTACAATATCAAGTGTTTCTTGTAAAAATATAGAACTCGTATTTGTTTCTGCTAGGCATCTTAATCTGTGATTTATTGTCAATTCAGGAACTCCACAATTTTTTATTAGAGCTGAATGGATTTGAAACTACCATCGCTAAATAAAAAGGCTAATTGTGTTTTACTGCTCCATTTCAAGTACAATTCTATCTTGGTGCCAAAGATCAGGCTGAGAAAAAAATGACGCACTTTATTTAAAATAATTGCAATGAAAAGATTTTGTGGTTTTCTTTTGGCTGTGGTTATATAAATGATCATTTTATTATGAATGAATATTCTAAATCATTGTGTCTTGTAAATAGGACCTGTCTTATATTTTTTTAGCTTAGAAAATGTCCAGATTTGGTTTCTTTTACAGCTTAAAAATTCTCCTGAATTCTTGGATGCCTTATTTTCATTCTGAAAATTCTGTCTGACAGATTTGTCATTCATACTTATACATCACATGTCTCATTTCGAGTGGAGGCCAGTGACATCTCAGAATGAGTAGGCAAAACAGACACACAGAGACAGTGTGAAGCAGTGTGTGAAGATCACACCAGCATTTCTCCAGCTGCAAATGGCAAGCAAATCAACATGCTGCAACTAAAATTATTCTCTAAAGGAACACCCATAAGCATTTGATGAGCCAGTATATCGAATTGTGATTAGACCTTAGCTTCAAACATATGGATTTGCCACTTTATGGCATGGCCACCTGTGCCTGAGAGGAAAAGAACAGGGCATGCCTTATCTTCTGTACTGCACAGCCATCAAGGGACAGCGGCATTAATCCCAGGAGCAGTGGGCAGCACGTGGTCATGTCTAAGAAAGAGTTCATCCAATAGGTCTTAGGTTCAGAGGACCAAAAGTCCTAGAGAAGCTCTGAAGAAAGACAATTCTCTGTAGTTCATGGACTCAGAACAGATTGGCTTCCTGATGATGGATTCATGCCCCTGGGAACATAAGCAAACAAGAGCACATCTCTGTGTGTGTGTGTGTGGGTCTGGTGTTGGTTTGAGGGCACCAGTGCTGAGGAAAGAGGAGCCCCTGGTTTGCCAAAGGCAGAGCTCAGGAGACTCCTCAGTGCTGTGGGGACATAAAACAAACCCTGTAGCCACTCAAGCATCATGGCAGGGCTACTCAGCTTCCATATCCATGGACCCACGTGTTACATACCGAGCTTATCCCAACCCCTTCCTCAGGTGCCAAGCAATGTGGACTGACATTTTATCCTGACTTTGTCACATTGCCCTGCAGTTGTGACGCTGCTCTCCAGTGCCTCACCCACAGGATATATAACCTGACAGTTATATTTCATTTCCTAAGCTTGAACAATGAAGGCTTTTGTTCCAGACCTGTCAGTCTCATGGACTTTTCTGATAATTTTAAGGTGTTGTGCACAAGCAGCTGTTTCTAGCTATAGTAGATGTGATCTGTAGTAAGAGATTCAGTGAAAAGAGATAGGCAATACCATGGAAGAAAAAGACAATAAGGCAATACCATTACAGACCCCTCTCCTGGCTCTGCTTGTCAAACATGGCAAGTTGCTCAACAGAGTAAGTGCCTCATTTTCACTCTGTGGAGTGGAAGTAGTAAGGGAGGATATTACAATGTCATTCTTATTTGTAAAATATTTCAAGATTGCTGGATGACAAAATATTACATCAATCGCGGCATTTTATTTTCAAATGTGCTAGTTGAGATAGCAGGTTTTATAGGTAACTTATCTTTTGCTCCGTTAAAACATAACTATGCTAAATAGCAGTAGTTTTTTAAAACAGTGCTGTAGCCAGAATTCATGTATTTCTGCTGCCATTATTCTTGTAAAAGTATGTAAGTATAACAGTGTCTTTCTTTCAAACAGATGGAAGCAATTGCCTTCTGAATAGATGTTACCTTTGCTATACAGTTATTCCTGAAACTAGGTAGCACTTCTAAGCATTAGAAGCATTTCTAAGTTTTGTGAGAAATACACAATGTCAGTGTTTGAATGTCAGTGTTTGAATGTGTATCTGTAATGTTTGGTGTGAAGCACAGACTACAGCTCCAAAATCCATTGAACTTAATCTGAGTCCTTTCATTTACTTCACTGTCTATTAAATAAGACCTATAAAATTTGGTTTATTGTATACACTACAATTTTAACATTTTCTGAGTTAACATTGATGACAGTAATGGCAAACAGCTGAGGTAACTTCTCTTCTGCGTGAGCTGCTTTCCAGCTATTCCTCTATTTCTTGAAAATATCTATCACCATTTTTCATTGGACTTTATACGTGTATGAACAAAGTGTTAGGGACACTTTATAGTGCCAGAATCTAGTCAACTAATTTTTTCAGGCACTGATACAGAAACATCATATGGTTTTATTTTAGTCAGTAATAAAATTATGTGGGTGAGTTAGTGTTTATGTCTTTGGCTTGCAAGATGCTGTCCACTTGACATGTCATATGCAGGAAACTAATTTGATGCTTTTCCTCTCTAAGATGATCAGTTAGGTGGCGTGGGGATTACATTTTTGTTTAAAAAAAAAAAAAACAAAACCAAACAAAACTCAAAAAAACCCCAAACCCTGTTAATTACCTACCAACTGACTGATAAAAATCCATGCTTCTAAAATCAGGATTTGAAAATAGAGCAGTGCATGGCACACTGAAAATCCAACTTCTAGAAAAGAACTGCACCAGTTCAGACATTTTGCTACACTGTCACATTTTCCACAAGATTTATAATGAGCACTTTGTAAGTCTCTGGCACCTGAACTGAATACTGAGCATTTACAAAGCTGTCCCTGAAGATATTTTTGGTCAGCCTTAAGGCCCAGGAGTACATGAGGTCCAAACTGCAGTTCCCATGCCACAGTGAGCTCTGTGCATTGTGGTTGAAAGTGAGCAGAACTGCAGTCATTGAAAAATGGGGCTACAAAAAGAAAGCATGGGATAAAATGAAGCTTTGAATTTGCAGTGCTGGCTAAAGGCTAGTTTCTTACTCTTCTCTGAATTGCACCTGTTCAGCTGTGTTGCCTTAGTAGAGTTATGTGGGTACAGCCCAGATGAGAATTTGGCCTTGTCTGACTCGCACCATGACTGGAGCTAAAGTTTCACATCAGTTCCCCAGGGCGGGTCCCAGTGAAGTGGCAGAAATGAAGGATTATCTTGGCCACAGTGCAAAAATGCTGGATGTTTCCATATTTCAAATAGTGTTTTGCATCAGCTGCGCAGAATGTCTGTGCTGTGGCAAACCAATCTCCGGGAGGGTAGTGTCCCTGGCTCTGACAGGGGTGTTTCCAGCCAATTCCCCACTACAATGCTGGAGATTCTACTAACACTGCCTGAAATTAAAGCCAGATGAGATGTACAATTTATTCCACCCCTTAGGTGAGAAAAAAATGAGTGCTTAAACCTTTCAAGTTTCAGAGGCACTTGGGAGAAGGCTTAAGGTTTAGCACTATACGACGTATCAGCACATGCTCCGGTTCAGCCAGTGTCAAGTTCTGAATGAAAACAACTGTGCTCGTGCTCACGGCATGGATTTAGCGTGATCCCTGACAAATTAAAAATATTTGGCAGTCGTTGCTTTCTTCCGGCATGTTTCCTAAAATTTAAAGGAATTACGCCTGGCATTGTTTTGAAGCCATCAGCCTTTGAAGTGATCAAAAGCTTAGAGGAATAAAGCCAGAAATACAGATAGATGAATAGAAACCAGAAATACAGAGAGATGAATAGTGGTCAGGCTTTGTTGCCTGGCTCTCAGGCATCATTTGGGTGAGGATACACCAGAGCAAAGTGTTTGGTTCTATAGGAGGCACATGTCACTGCAGTGCTCCCTGCCACAGGTACTGCGTGGCAGCTCAGCACTTCTTCCCACAGCCAGGAAACACATCTGTGACATGCAGGCTGGCTGGAGACATGCAGACAGTTTCAAACACTGCAGAACCTGATGTTTTCCTTCACCACAAAACTAACTTCCTGAATCCAAATCATTCTTCCAGGATCCAGGCTAAGTAGCTCGATTGCATTTTTTTAAGGGATTGCCTGAGAGCAGAATCAACCCTTTCTTGCCATAAATCTGAATTAACACACTTCAGTTAAAAGCACAATTAAAAGTACACCTAATTTCTCTCTAACCAGGGAGTGACTCCAACTTCTCTCATTAATTTCATTGGGTGGTGGGTATATGCATAAAAAGTTGTAGCATCCTGATTTTGGCCTCTGTTTTCTCTGGCAGAGAGAAGAAAAAAAAGAGAGAAAACTCATTTCATGCACTCAAGCACACTTTTCTATAGAGTGAGTCAGGGCAGCAGCCTCTCTGAAATTTATGTGGCTGTCAGTGTCAGAACTGCAAGATTTTTTTTTGCATATTGTGGGTGTAAATAAAAACTGGGTGTCTATATAATAGGACACAGTAGATTTACTGTATTTTCCATGCTGGTTCTCTATCCACATTTAGAGAAGGAAAAAAATCCAACATTCAGGGGACAAAAAGCCATAGGGGTATGGAAACACTGGTTTGCTGGAGGTTTAAGACCTGAAAGGCTATTTTTGGTTTTAAAAATTGCCTGAAAAGAGCACTACACTGTGGTATCTGTTTTTAGCAGAGACTGTGTGGTATCCTCTTAGATAAGATAATGTTTTGCCTAACTAGGGTGGAATTGTGTGAAATAACATGGTCATGATGACATGGGGTGCTATAATGCAGTTATTGATAAGAGTCTGGAACTCGTAATCTAATGACTCATAAAAATCTTCCCAAAGACATCGTATGTAATAAGAAACAATGATTTAAGCAAATGTACAAGTTAGTTGGGGATATTCTTCTGGGGCAAGACATCTCATTTTATGCACAACCTTACCTTGAACCTTGTGTTTCATTTGTGCATGTGAAGTGCTTCAGTTGTGATGCCTCAGGGAGGCAGGATGTCTCCAACCATTCCCTTGAGTATAGTCCTTGGAAAAGACTCAAACAGGTCAGCTGGACAGCATGCCTGGAAGGAAGCAACACTGTATTCCTCCTTCCTCTCTGCTGTACAGCTCAAGGAGTGTAGCCCATGCATTCTTACGAACATCAGAAATGCAGTTCTGCCCCACCCTGACATCAGCTGCCAAAGGCTGTCTTGCCTGTACCTCACTCCTACTGGCCGAGGGCTGTGCTCGATGCTCAGTGTTCCACCTCAGACATTTCTACTTAAATGTTTCTTCTTGAAACAGCACACACCTGTCAGGGCTTTGGCATTCTGCGAGCTGGCCTATGAGATTTCTCTTCAGATGGAGAACAGTTCAGACCTGCACCATTGGTCTAATTAGGATTAGGTCTAGATGTAAACAGCAAAGATTGAGTTTAAGTATTCATATTACTATCAATAGTTATCTCTTGTAATAGGGGCCCTTGTTAAGTATTCAGGAACTTTCATGCTTGGTGCTGTCCAATACCTTTGTACCAAATTCTGAGTAGCTGTCAGTCAAGCAGAAGAAATATCTCTTTCAATCAGTTTTTCACTTTTAGTCAAAGAAGAAACTAAACCTTGAGAATGGGCTTTGGGTGACTCTATCAGAGGCTTAAGTATATGTAAATATAGGTATTCTTTAAGTATGGTCTTTTTCTCAAACAGAGCTCTGTAAAAATAGTACTTTCTTAGCCAGTAGCTTGCTCAAAAGACATCTTTGGTTTCCCCGGCAAACTTAGTACTGCTAAGAAAAAACGCTTTATTTTTCTGCGAGTCATGAGAAGGGATTAATTTCCTTTCATTGGTAATATATCTTAGCAAGATATATTACCATATTTTGATACTGTTAATGTGATTTAAATATTTTAGCTTGATAACTCACTTTTAGTCTTGCATTAACATGCCCTCTTTCTCTAAATATGAATATGTATATCAGAACAAAAAGTCTTTATAATGTTATTATTGTGATTTTTACTACCTGCAGCACTGTTCTGTGTCTCTGGAGTCCCCTATTCTGCAAGGCACAGAACAGACTTCTCTGGATCAAAGCTATTCCAAGCTCTGCACTGACCCAAAAAGTTGGAAACAAAATAAGACTGGGAGTGATAATCATTGATTCATGAAATATGTGAAGATTAATTACCTCAGGAAGGAGTCATTCACTTCTTGATAGAGGCTGAAAAGCAACAGCTACTTAAAAATGAATTTGTATTGGGTCAGAATTCCAAAAAATACCTGGAACTTGTTTCATAAGTAAGGGTAAAAGTAGGAGGGGGCCATGTAGGAAGGAACTAAATAAAAACCCACTTTAAAAATCCCATGGATGATAACAGGTAGCCTAAAAAGAATGAGAATAAGTCTAATCAGCAGAGAATGCAGCATCTTAAGAGGTCAAAGTACAGAAATAAAGTACAAATTGCCAAAAGTCACGCTGTGTTAGACCTTACAAAGGAAATTTTAAAAAAAAAAAGCAAAAGAATTTCATCCATGTAACTAGGAATTGAGCACAAAAGAGGCAAGGGAACAGCCATGCATTAGGCCAGGGTGGAGATTAACAATGATTTTTCCCAAAACTGACACACAGTGCCTTTTGTTTCCCTTTGTGCACAATGACACTGACAATGGAGAGACACAGTATGCCCGTACGGAATTAGATTTATAGTGCTAGAAACAGAACTCAAAGTGCCACATTGAGCTTGCTTTGGAGGGGACAGGTTACTGTCCACTACAGAAATTTTGGGGAAGCAGCACAAGAAATCATCAACTCATTAGAAATCAACCCCCCGGGACACTTGAGACAGAGGAGGTGACTAAAAAACACCATACCCAAGTGTCAAAATGAAATAAGAAGAGGAGAAGCTGCTTTGGTGATCTTGGGGTCATTTAGTTTGCAACCGTATGCAAGTCTGTAGAACAGATTTTGTAGAAAAGAAGAAAGATAAGCCGGAAAATGGAAAATACCATTTTCAGTCTGGTTTGGTCATAGTCTGGTCATGCCAGACTAGCATACTATCTTTCTTTAGGATGACTGTTTTTCCTAGACAAAGGAAATACAGTGTTCTGAATTCAGTAAAACAGTTGGTTTGGTGCCATGTGAGAAAGCGTCTGTGCAGGTAAGGAAAAGGGGGATTAAGAGAGAAAATGTAAGATGGCTCAAAAACTGGTTAAAGAGATGACAGCACTCTGTGTCAAGAGACAAAGCACTGGGCTGGAGATAGGCTATTAATGGAGCTCCTCAAGGAGTGGTTTTGGCTCAAAGCGTAGGAGTGGGTCTATGAAATATGTTGATGACACAAAGTTGGAAGGCACAGTCAGTTCAGAGGAGGACTAGAATACCATGCAGAGGGAGCTGGATGAGCATGAGGACAGAAGTAATAGAAATGGAATGAAAGTGAATAGTACTGTAAAATCCAGCCCTTCAGGATGGATAACAATAATTTCTCTTAGAAACAAAGGAGAAGAGAGACATGTGCCTGGATATACCACTGAAATGTAGAATGATGATGATCCCCAAGCTGGATGTAATTGTGATCTTAGGATGTAGCAGGTGAAATATTTCTATGGCAGCTGTAAGACAATTTCAAGGCTTCATCTGAAATGCAATATATGATTCTGATTACTTGTGCTCAAGAAAAAGGGTATTTAATCTGGAACAGGGTTGTGAAAATTGATGAAGAGGTAGAGTACCTATTTCAAAAGGATGATTGTGGACACGAACAAAAAATTCTGCAAAGTAGGTCACTAGGGTGACCTAGTTTGAGAACTGAAAGCTTTGCAGTCTTGTCAGCAGCATGCTCAGGCTGCTGAAATAAATTGTCAGAGCCAAATGCAACTTTTTTCCTTCCAGGGCTTCAGCTGGTGGTGTCACAGCTCTGCTGCTTAGAGGACACACAAGCTAAAGGACACTGATTTATTCAATCCAGTAGCTCAAGTACTAGGATCAATTACATTACTTCTTTATTTGCACCTGTCAGTAGAAAACTAATGAGGGTAAAGAGACTAGCCACAACAGACTGTGGAGATAATATGGGTATAATAGCCATTAATTCAGTCTGTAAATAAGATTTCTAATAATCAGGACAGTCAGACACTGAAGTAACAGAATGGGAAAAACACCCCAGCTACCTACACATTTAGACTTCTTCGTAAAAAGGTGAGACTGTGAAAGAAAAGCAGCGGGGTCTGGGCTCAGTTACCTGTGAGGATTTTCTCCATCCTGACCCCATCCAAAACAGGTCACGCCAAAACATCATTCAGCAAAATTCTTTTCAAGCCAGTACGTCCACTCTGCTCTACAGTACCTGAGAATTTGCTTGTTTCTTTTCATAATTTAGTAGGATTTTTTATCTGGTCCTTCTATGTGGATAAATACTGGCAGTAGCAGATGAATAAATTCAAGTGTGGAATAAAGCCTCCAAACAGAAGATGGGAAAAATTATGGGGAGAGGTGTTCATCCCTTACTCAGAAAAGTATACTAGGCCAAGTAACAAGTGACAAATCCAGCTGATGTAGGATAATTCATCAGAAGCATTCCTTCTGGGAGGCTGCTCTAAGACAGGCAAGGAACAGGTCACACTTCTGAGAAATCAGTTTGTCCACTCTCAGGACCAGCACCTTTTCCAAGGCCTTTGGGGGGCCTCTTTCACCACAAAATCAAAATGCAGTCCTAAGACTCACAATGCAAAGATGCGGGACTTGAGAAGTGTCCACAAATGCCTGCTGCTGCTGCACCTTTTTAGGGTGCTGCTTCTGGATGTTGCTGCTATTCCTCTTGGCCACCTACCTGTTGAGGGAACTTTTAACTGGTTGGTCTTATCCTCCCAGCCCCTTAGTACTGAGGCGATGAGCAGAGAATGGTGAAAAGAAAATAACTTTGTGCATGGTTTCTGCCAGATTCTGATTTTGTTCCCATCATCATGAGAGCTGGTGAAGAGGGGGATTGCCAGCAGCACCCTCAGCAACACAGAATTCATGTTGATGTGCTCACTGTTGACTTTTGGGAAATCAGCTCAAGCAGGGACACTGGTCACTCCTCATTAGGGCCATCCTTTACTCAAGACTTATAAAAAGGTCAGAATCACACTCAGTAAATAGGTTAAACATGAGACAACTCCTTCTGGTCTGTCTTTTTTCATTCATGACTTGAACCCTTAGAGGCAGAAGGAAGGAACTGAAAGTGTTATTTTCATTTGATCTGGTGTTCACACCACCTTTATAGAAGTGCTATCCTGTAATCCTGCTGGATAGAAAGGTAGGATAGCTCTAAAGCAGAAAGTACCCTGTGATTCTGGAAATGGCATCAGAGGACCTCAAAGTCTTCAAGGTTCTTACCCACAAGTCAGGGAGAAACAGAAAATGCCCTTTAACAAATATAAAGCAAATATTTTACTGATAAATGCCAAGAACAATTAAAACTCTGGGTCCAGCCCATTTATACAGTCTCAAAGAGCAGGAATTTGAATCCATGCCCTGTGCTAACTGGTCCCAGAGGATTGTCCTTCACCCACTGAGGAAAGCTTTTTCAATTGTTCTGTGAAAGCATTTCATTGTTCTCTGTGGCAAGATGCTTTCTTCACTCTACATCTGCACTGAAATCCCTGAATACAGACATTTTCATGCCCAGTTATGTTCTCATGCTGTGACTAGTTTTGTTTCCAATGTGCACATTGGAAATGAGAATTGGCACAAATCCCCTACCTTCAGACAATAGGTGGATGTTGGAGTTTACAGTTAATTAAACAGACTCCGTTCCCTATCTATCAATTAATGAAATGGTTACTTACAATTAAATCATGGTTGACATCAAAATACTGACAAATTATTCCAATGCTTCTTTAATTACGAGTATCTGAAATAACTAAACCAATGCATGGGGGAAAAGAATCTCAGCTTCAGTCCACTTGAGACACAATCCTTGCTAGGCATTTCAGTATCTATCCAGATTCATAATTATTGTTCTCTGGAGTTGTTCTAGCAATAGCTATCCATAAGCAAGACAGCGAAGGTTGTCCTGTCATTCCACATAAACAGAAATTACAATTGTGGAAGCTCAGTTCCACAAAGACTGGCAATCACTAGATCAGTAATGATCTGTGCCTGGGTTTCATGCCCTTCCTCGAATCTTTTGCCCCATCTGATATAGATCTAGGTCTCACTGCATCTGTTTGGAAAACATTTTGGTCACCCTAATAGTAGCACAACTGCAGCGCTATATCTCAAGAAATAGGAAAAAAAAGATTAAGAACTAAGCAGAACCTGCAAGCCTCTAGCTGACACCTTGTTCCCATTATGTAGTATTTATGTGTAGCATTTAAGATGGGAGACAGCATTTTGGCTTGGCAAAAAAGGTAGAATCTGTGCCACAAAATAAATGCTTAGAGCTGATTTCCAGCTTGCCTTTTAACATGGTGCAGATTTTACCTATTGTGCGCCTCTGGATTTGTACAGTGAGTAATAGTGTTACAGTATCATTTCAACTGCAAATCAACATAAGGTACATCCAAATGGCAAATGAAGTCCATTCAAAGAATTCAGACCTTGACCAGCCAGAAATTATCAGTCCAAGAAAATACCATACCATAACATACCACATCCTCAATTTTACTTTTGTTTGGGCTGTGAATGCATGTTCTGCTTCTCATAACACTGCACTGACAGATCTTTTTTCACCTGTATGGTTTTCCACAGGGCCTTGAGACATAGCAGGGAAAGCCATGTGCTCAACCTCTTTTCTGCCCAGGGTAAATTTCTTCAGACAGATGTCCCTTTCCTTTCAGGAGAACCTGGAGTCTAACAACAAGAGAAAGAGAAAATAAATGGGCAGGAAAAACTTAGTATTTAGTTTAGTAATTCACCATGGATTGGTTGCATATGTAGTAAACTGAGCACTCAGTTTTAGCTTTAAAATATTTGCATATGGATGAAGTCTCAGTAAGAAGGGGTTAGAATTGACAAGAGCTTTGTCAGATCCGTAGGGCAGCACTGCTCTACGGGGAACAGTCTCGCACTGAAAGACATGTGAGCTGTATCTTCTTATCTTGTACAAAATATCTATGTAGTATATATAAAATTAACTTGGTGAGGAGGAAGATTGTTGCAAATCACTTTCACTTCAACTATGGAATGTGCCCTGGGCTCACTGTGTATCCTAATATAATTTAGAAGAGATTTAAAGCAGCCTTGGAGCTATTCTAAGCAACCCATCTGCACACTGTTTATAGACCCAGATGAAAGTCTACAAGAAGTATCACCTTCCTTAAGCAGAACAGCTGCCCAGAATTTTCTCACTTTCAAATATCCCATTCTTAGAGTTCAAGGAACTGTGGTGTTGGCTCTGTCACATCTATCAGGTCAGAGAATTCCCCAGATCTCCACAATCCACCATTTTGCTGTTTGAATGGCTAGTGGCAGGGCAAAGGCAGGCCAAAGGAAAGGGATGCTTTGAGTGTGGCAGCCAGTGGGCATAACTGATGCGAGTACATATGTGAATACATATTGGCATTTTTATTGCGGGTCTAGATTCTAAGCATCCCAAAGCTTGAAGAATTTTAGGTAAGGATGTTCCGGTCATTCAAGCTATTGTGAAAGATTCATTTCCAGGAGTTCTGAATACAGATCATGAAAACAAGGATTTTGGGAGTGTAGAAAATACACTGAGTTGACTCTAATAATTGTTTAATTTGATAGCAGCCACTAAATTCAGGATGCCTGGGTCAGGGGGATCTTGGACTGAGGTTCAGATAAAACCATGGACTCATCAGTGCTCCCTAGTATACAATTCACTGCAGGGGAGAGGATTAGTTTGGATCTAAAGTCTCAGTTTTGACTGCTGAAGTAATTTACATGGTTCACAAAATCTAAGCTCAATTATTCGTCACACAACTAGCTCCAAGGTGCATTTCCCATTTTCCTCTTTGCTGTTTCACATCACAATAGAAAGCCCTTCTTTAACTGATAGAAAGCCTTTTAACATTTTCATGCTTTTTCTGTAACCTCTCTTGGCTGGGTTTAATGAGTATATATTGTGTTACTGCAACATATTCCATTGTGACATCCCTCCTGTGAAAATGGCCAAGAAGTTTGTCTCTGAAGACAATTACCTGGTGATACATTATGAATAAATAAACATCTAAACAAGTAGCTCTGCAGTTTCTCACCCTCAAAGTTGACTATTTTACCCTTCTTTTTCTTAAACGACTCCTCTTAGTTGTTACATGGGTGGGTAGACAGATGTTTGCAATTATGTCCATATATGTGGTCCACAGGTATGCCAGAGCTAAGGAATCTGGTGCTTTGTTAAATATTTTCAAGTAACCAGCTGCCGCATTTCTCCATGCAGCCAAACCACACCAAATGGAAATGTACTAAAAGAGATGGGTAAATTGAAGTACTTCTTTTAAAAACAGAAAAATGACTCATGCTCATAAAATATAATTACTGTAGTAATTCTTTAAATATACTGACCAATGACTGGGGGAAATTTCAATTGACCATTCATTAGAGTAATTCCACCCCCATCCCCAACCCTCTGCAAATTTCTATACCAGTAATTGCTTCAGCATACCAGCAACTAGAAAGAGAGATGAAAAGGACCTATACATCCAAGAACGAGGGAGGCACAGCCTTCAGGTACACTCTGCACGTTGACGCATCATGCACCAAGTTTGCCATCTCCTCTGAGCAGCAGTGGGCTGGGATCAAACTCTCTTTCATTAAATACACCTCAGCAAGTTGTGGTGTTTGGTGCAGAGTCATGGGATGCTCATAAAGACAAATACACCATGAAATAAGGAAAGTGGAAATACCCAGATTTTACATCTACTGAGTATGCACTCATGACATACTTTCAGTTTTGCTGGCATCACAGGAAGCTACACAATTTTTTTCCAGTATCATGTAATGGTTCATAATTCGATGAACTATTTTTGGGAAACTACCTCAGAAGTCATGGAATATAGGTCACGAGTGCAGAAATGTAACTTAGTTATTTTTCACTACTCTAGGCATCATTTGCCATTGCACTGTGCACTTTGCTTACTTCCTTTGCCTGAGCACAGAACACTGGAACAGGCTGCCTAGAGAGGCTGTGGGGACTCCTTCTCTGGAGATATTCAAAACCTGCCTGGACATGATCCTGTGCAACCTGATCTGTGTGAACCTGCTTTAACAGGCGGGTTGGACTGGATGATCTCCAGAGTCCCTTCCAACCGCAACCATTCTGTGATGCTGTGATAGTGCAGGTACCAAGCAAGTCTAGAAAATGCAATTAGGCAGAAATGCAAAAGTCTATAATAATGCAAATGCAATCAATCAATAGAAATTGAGATACTTTCATGTCTTGCATATGTGCACACATATATGAGCACACACAGGCTGCCCATGTTATGCCAGGCTTTTGAAAGAGTCCAGAGTCCAATTCTTGTTATTG
Organism: Origma solitaria; assembly: GCA_013397895.1. Taxonomy (NCBI): domain Eukaryota; kingdom Metazoa; phylum Chordata; class Aves; order Passeriformes; family Acanthizidae; genus Origma; species Origma solitaria. The sequence continues at coordinate 448,417 of VZRL01000934.1, read as the reverse complement.
AGCCTCCAGAGAGCAGTACTTATGTGTTTGTGGTTGAAAAGAACTCTAGACAATGTAGAGTATATATTTGTTATATTTCTTGCTATGAAAAAAAATGTATTTTTAAAGCACTGTCTGCTCAACAAATAGTTCCAGAACCAAACTTGGCAGGCACTGGGTGGCAGATCTGTTTTCTTAGTTTTCAAAATAAGTGCAGAGAAAGACCTTAGGAAACTGTCTTGTTCCTGGGCTTTTAAAGTAATGTAAAGAATTTAATATCAAAAGAAGACAACCAAGAAAACAGCAGTGCACAAGGCTGATATATCCAGAAGAGGAAGGCTAGCATTCCGTACTTGGCTCCCCATGCCTGTATACTTAAAGGCCAAACACATAGGCATCCAGAACACACAGCCTGCAGGTTTGTACAGTCTGCACACCTAGCTGAAACAAGATCCATTGATTTTTTTTGTTTCTTAAATTTTATTTCATGACTGACTTCAGTGAATGCCTAAGTTCCCAGCCCCAAGAGAAAACTCCCTTGTTAAGCTCAGTTTAGTCAACTTCCATTCCTAAGCCATGACATTTTGTGTAGGAGGTTCTGAACTATGTCTATAAATGGTGTCATTATAGCACGAGTGAGCCCTTTCAGGTGGCTCTGAAGAGGGTCTGAGAATCTAAAGTCTCCTTGTAGGAGTTTTCAAAAGGGACATAAACAGCAGGGGGATCTATCCCACTATGACAATAGGATTTTATCTTATTGTAAGGTATAGAGCTTTGTGATTAGAGAGGTCATACTGTGACGTTCATATTAAAATCTGGTAAGAGTCTGAAGAAATCATCCAGATGTCTAAATATTTAGTTAAATTCTGCACTATAAACGAGCCATAGAGGGAAATGACTAGTGAATTTGTGTGTCCTCCAACCAAGCCAATCTTCTGAGTATGGAGATAGAGTGTTCTCTTAAAATTGAGCCTTGTTACGTTGTTTGGCCACCTGAAAACTGCTACTCTTTAAAAGCTGAGGCAAACATACCATAACTAAAAATAAAAACCATCAGAATGACCTCATTTCTGAAGGCATTATAAATCTTTGTAGCCTGCATTGCTTTTAAGTAATTCTCATAATTACATAAGACATCTGAAAGTGCTCGGGTTAGAACAATGCAAAAATAATGGGATTATTTACTTTCAATTAAATCTTGGTAAAATTAAAAACTCCCTCTGGATAGTCCAGGATGTGCAGAAACCACATATTGCAAATAGGAATTGAGGAAAAAAGGCTTTGCAATAAAACAATCACAGAGTGCCAAACAACCCACCCATTCCATAGAAGAATTCACAATTTAGAATTCCATAAAATGAAATTATTTCTCAATGTATCCCAATGAGGATGACATTTTTTGGTGCCGAAGGAAAGCTTCATTCCATCCTTTCTGTTATTCCTTTTTTCCTGTTGTTTTTTTCTAAGTTGGAAAGAAGATCCCTTTGGTTTTAATTTTTTTTTCATAAACACAGAAGAACTACAGCTTTTCAAAAATTGCCTCAGGAGACTGCCATTGAGGTGTTATAAATATCCAGTAGACAGATCATGTTGCAGGATTGGCCATGTCTTCTGAGTAGTTACAAAACTGAACACATTTTGCTGCCTCTGATAATGACAGCCTTGGAGCCTAACAAAAAACTCTCAGTGGTTTTGTCCCATTTGGGGTTCCCTAATAAGCCTAAGCATGGATAGCATTTCAATTGAAACATGAGATATAAAACCAAACAACAAGTAATTGCATTTTATTTTCCTAATTTTATCCCCATTGATATTTTTATAAGCTCTTAAACACACTCTGCTTAAAACAAACAATCCAGACCTGAGTATTGGAAGCCTCATCAAAGAGTTATCCTCCAAAAGATTTCCCTCTGGCAGTCCTTCTGAAAGTAGAATTGCTCTTATTGGTGGTAGTTTGCGCCTGGTTTTTCCACACATACCATAGATGGTGCTTGGGGTTGCCTTACTGCACTCACATTACACCAGAGGGAAAGGCCTGATCCATGTGCAACTTCACTGTGAATTTTCTTTAGCAGGGGAAATCTCTCTTTTTGCTCTGTAAAGGCATGGGTGAATTTTGTAGGGACAAAGTTCAAATGACATCCCTTCCTCAGAGACTCACTTGGGTGGAAGATCCTGCCTCAGTTTTATATGTTTTGGTTATCTCGCAAAGGATCTTTCTTCCCCAGGTGGTTGCGGTAGGTGTGGGGTTTCAAATGGCATTGCCTGCATATCAGGTTTTCACTTGCTTATTTTCTTAAATGCTTGAGAAACACCTGAGAGCTGCCATCTTAGAAAAAGATATTTTGCATTGCAACTGTACCGTGGTACAGTGCAAATTCAGCTGCTGCAGTAATAAAGAAATAAAGGAGGAAGAGAATTTCAAAAAGATGGGGACAAATAACCCAGAAGACAGAGATGAGCAAAAGCCCCACTACTCCAAATTGAACCTGTGAGCTCTGCACTCTAGTCACTGCTTTTGGGAGCTTCTTGGCAAAAACCTCCCTGGCCTAGGTCAACTGGGTGAGGAAAAACACATGCTAAGATGGTTGGGACCCCTTGCACAAAAAAAAAAGGGGAGGAAAAACCAAAAAAGTAACCAACCAAACTTCTTTTTGGACAGCTTTTTGGAAAGCCATAAAATCAAATGCAGTTCAAAACACATGCTGTGTGATCAAGCAGAGCTTTCCGTTGCTTGCCAGAACTCTGCCCAGGGACCAAGAGCTCTTTTAAAAACTGCCTGTGGTATTCTAATGTTTGCTTTCCTATGCATTGGAATAGATTATTCTGAGGAAACCTACCCAAAACCTGTATCTGCTTTAATGTATCATATTCCTGATTACTGGTATTTACACTAGATTGTTAAAAATTTTCTCCCCCCTCTTTTATTTATCAGACAATTTATGCAAAATCCTGTACTTTTTCAGTGACCCATTTCCTCAGCAAAACCTTGAAAGTCTCAGATGATTACAGCATTGTAGCCTTCTCAAACAAAGCTGCCTACCAACACAGCAATTAATTAACCTTGTTGACCAGCCGTGCCCTTTTTAATGTTTCTTCCATTCAAAAACTGCCTTATATATACCATAAATAGCTGACAACTTATGGTGGAAATGGAAATTTGCATTATTGTCTGCTTTAGTCAGCAAGTTGTAAGCCTTACTGCTTTACTCATTTGGTAAAGCCATAAAACAAATGTAGGCTCATATCTAAATAAATAAATCAATCTTGCCTGCGAGGGAGGTAGTAGGAATGAGGGTCAGTTGGACAACTAATTGACGCCTTTTCCACAAGGAGCACTTCCTCTGGTAGAACATCCTGTCCAGACAGCAAATACAATGGGAAAAGAAGACCACTGTCAAAGATGGAGAGGCTCAGGAAAACCAAAGCCTAATATGTCCATGAACAAACACAGCTGACCTGTACTGCCCTGACAAGAAAGTGCTGTGATATATATATAGGCCTCCCTGCTCTGGAGTCCACCAGCAATTATAATTCAGTCTGATCTATGATTGTTTACAATGCAAGTGAACCTGCTTGCTTGGGTGACTGACCTTGGAAGGCATCTCACCACGACAGCCAGGGAAGGAGATTTAGGAGGTCATTAAAACCTTTTACACCTTCGTCAATTTGATGAATGAGCCCTCGCAGATGCCCTCACGCATAAAACTTGACATATCCTGTCTAGAAATAATACCCACTGTGTTTGTTTACCGAAAACTGATGTACATCTTTGTCAGATTCAAGACTAAACAATTTCTTATGTGTCATTTCCAGCAATTAACTTCACTGTCTCTAGCATTTCTTATTTAATTTAACATTTTTAAAAGAATATGGGCAGTCAAAGTTGCTGGGTTTAGAACTGACAGGTTAAAAGTAAAGAATAGTATTTTCAAATGTGGGGGGCTTTTCCCTCTAGGTTGCTTTAGCATTTCAATGGCAACCGACTTCCTGTCTCCAGATAGCCACGGTAGTTATACCTATAATCCTAAAGGAAAAATGTAGTGATTGAGATTCACTGAAACCTACAGAGATATGAAAATAAAAAATGCAGTCTTTAAAAATCTCTATATTTCATCTAGAACCACAGCTGCATCAATTATTCCAAAAAATGAATGAATGAATACCTAAGTCAAAATTGTTTGTGACCCATAACTGTGCATGCTTGTACTGTAAAGTCTGGATTTCCTTGAACCGGGAAAATTTTTCCTGGGTTTTGGCAGTGAAACGCAAAAAACCTTGTGGTTTCACTAAGAAAGGTTTGTGGTGGAATGTGCACATCTCTATATATTTCTTTTTCAAAGTACTGAGCTAAATGCTTGTACAGCAGAAGAGTAGGGAGGCCAACTTCACAACAACAGTCCATGCTTAGGGCTTTTAATGTGCTTCTTTGAACAAGAGAACATTGCTCCTTTCTTTTGAAAAGGGCCAGGGATTCCCTTTCAATTGGACCAGAAATATTGGCATTCTGCACCGCATCAAACAACTAGTTGATGAAGCTGAGCCTCAGATTGGTGTCAGGGCTAAGTTTGAAGGACATTTCTGTTAAAGAAATGTATATTTCCAGGGGCCTGTCTGGTTCAGAAGAAAAAGTGCTAGGAAATGAAATTGGATTGACAGCATGACTGATTTCTCTTCATTTTCTTGCACAATAGATCTAAGTTTGGAATCAATCTTACCATGATAAATCTTGTATATATAAACATTGCTAACCAATATTTTATTAATGCAGCTGGAAGACTATCCAATAAAACAAAATATTTTGCCTTTGAGATACCTTTCATCCTGGAGCAATCCACATGCTATTCCTACAACCTCCCTGCTCCTGGGCTGGCTCAGCAGATGGAACCCACGGCACATGGCAGGGATGCAGAGTTACACACACTTCACACAAACTGCAGACTTAGACGCCAACGGAGGTGAGGAAAGTTCCTGCATGCTGAGAAGGTTGAACATTCTTATTTTACTGTTATTTTTTTACTATTAAAGCACGTTAGAGACTTTTGGTGGGACCACAGCACCACTTGTATTGGACAACTGACTGGTGCCCAAACAGTTACTACGGGCAGCAATGTGAAAGAACAGCTCCCATCACCGTTGCATCAGAACAAAACTAATACTTCAGCAAGAAGCAGCCATGCTATCATGGCATAGATGGTGGTGAGCTGATAGATCCTTTCTTGTAAAAGTGGAAATGGGAGACTAAGTCCACGTGAGGCTGTGACACTGTACCTGCATGAGCATTGTCACCAAAGGCACTTGCATTTTGACAAGAAGTGTGGGAGCCCACGCATCCCTGAGCACTCCCTGCAGCATATACGTGTCTTCAGTTCCTACAGCTGGCACTGGAAAGCTAGGATGGATGGATGTCACATGCTGCTTGTAGGATTTATTCAGGACATTGAAAACAAACCCAGGACTTTGGAGGAGACATGAGCAAAACAGCTTGCCTGTTCCATCCAATGAGTCAGTGCTATTCCATGGGAAAAAGGAGGTTAGAAAATGGTCATGACAAATTTCAAAGCACATCCGAAAAGCCCACACATAGTGAACTGTAGACAGCATATCCTGGTCAAAATATGGATCTTCAAAATTCTAGCAGAGTTGAAGACAGCAATTAGTACAACCCCAAGGTAAAGCAGAAGGGAAGGTGTGCAGAATCCCCATCATCCCTTGGCACTGGGTGTGAGCCATATTTATGATATGGAGGCCTCTTTTTTGCTGTTTTCCCAGTAAGAATCCCAGGCAGGTGATGAAAAGCACCGAGCAGCCTAAACCTGTTGGATGAATATCCCACGGGAGTGAAACATGGAGGTATTTCTGAAAACTCCGGTCAGTGGTCTTTTGTGCATTTAGATGCTTAAATAACTTTGGAAATGCAGCTCTTAGGTGATTAATCCACCTTCTACAGGCACTTAAGTATTCTAAATGAAATAGTTTATTAGGCAGCAGCACTGTGCTCTGAGTACATGTTCATTAAGCAAAGTGCGGCTGGTTTCACGCAGCCAGCTATTAAGGCCCCTGGAAATGTGCTTCTTGGCTGGGAGGGGAGCAGCACAGTCCAAAGGATCGGCCATAAGTCTGGGACTGAGCTGTGGGTTCGGTCGCTGGTTTGGCTCTGCTTGCAGCACAAATCTGGGCAAGTAATTTCATCCCCATGTGCTTCCTGGTTGGAGACCATAGGCACTAAAGTAACACAAATAATCACAGAGAGCCATTTATAGTAGTTACTTTCAAATTGTAAACACGAGATGAGGAGGGATTTTTAAAATTATGTTTCTGTTTCTTCTCTCACATTTCTAGCAATAATTTGTAATCTTGTAAGAGTTACAAAAATGAGGAAATAAAAGAGTGAAAATAATTGAAATGCTTTGAGGGAAAATACTGTGTTTCCCTCATCTATCTCATTATTTTTACTGGCTTTCAGACCAAAAGTGAAGAAAGTCAAAATACAGAAGAATTACTGTATTAAAAAAAAAAAAGAACAGTACATAGGAAGGTGTGTGGGAGATATCCTGCATATGTCAGGATTACTTGGCAAAATGCATTTCTGCTGAGCTGAGTTTCTTAGTAGGAATTACTCATTGTCTTGCAGCTGTGACAACTGCACTAGCAAAACAGATGATTCTGAGGGAACTGGAGCAAATAATTTCTGTGGGACCTTCCTTCTTTACAGCTCATATTTAGATTTTCAAGTGTCCACTTGAATTAAAAAACCAAAGTCACTGGTGGTCATTAAGTGGTCATCTAAGTAAATAAGATTGCTTGGAGTCAGCATTCTGGCACCCTTTCTCAGGCAGAGGGTGCTGGTCAGAGCTGTAAATCATCCTTAGGAACAAATCAGAGCCACCATGAAATCATGAACTGGGAAACATGGGGATCCTGACTGTCACCACATAACAATAACAGTAATAGTAATAATAATAATAATAATAATAATAATAATAGTCCCCAAATTATCCTCTTAACCTTCCTTACAGTGACAAGCAGGATTTTCTGTACATTGGAGCAATTTTGAAAAAAATCAGACAAAAGCTGATCTGTTGTATTTTGGAGACATTGTCACTTCTGCCTTATTACTTGCTCTATGAGAATGCAGTGATGGGATGAAAGCTGCTCCACTCCCAGCAGCAAGACACCCCAAGTTATTTCACAGGTGTCCACAAGGAACAAATGCATCGTGCTGAGGATGTATATTTTCCAACACTATGCTTTAGGTGGCTCAGTTATTGCTATCTGTGTGAATCTGTAGATTCTTTGCTGGAAAATAGATATTTCAATCTGAAAAGGGAAAGAAAAAGAGGAAAAAAGTACAGAAAGGAAAGGAGAAAAACAGAAACTGAGAAAGGAAAAGAAACGAAAAGAGATAAAAGAGATAAAAGAAAATGAAAAAAGAGAAAATTTTTAAAAGGTGAAAAAAGTGGGGGAAAGAGAAGATAAAAGAGAAAAAGAGGAAAAAGGACAAAACTTTCTTAGATGAGACCAGCAGGTGGGAGTGTTGACTTTGTCCCAGAGCACTCAGAAACCTTAACACGAACTTTTCTTTTCTGCAAAAGGGTAATTCCCAAGAAATGAGCAAATTAATCTTATCAGTGTTTTGCTACTTTAAAAGATATAGTCCTTTGTGTCACATACCGAAGTAAGCCTTCTTTCAGAAGTACTGTATTGTCCATATATTGATTTTGGCATCATGTCTTGTTTGGGAGATAGAGGGAAATTCTGATTTGTCAGGGTTTTGTTAAGCCAGCTTTGATACTCACCATTCCCAGAGATGAAGAGGAAACTACTGTTCACCCTGGCAAATACCCTTTCTTTAAAAGAGATCAGAATGGTGGCAGAAAAAGGAAGAACATGAAAGCACTTGTACTTAGACAGAGGAAGATGGGGAAAAAATGGGAATTTTAGAAGTAAATACAGACTCTAGAAGTATGTTTATATTGGTTTTGAGACTTAGATACATTTTTGGAAGCTCATGTCAGTTTAAAACAGGGTAACAGAATAAAAGTGGGGAAGAAACATGGGAAGGAGAGCTATTTCCATGCTAGGATGGGAAAGTGGGTCACAGTAATCTGTAATGTCGATGTCTCTAGTTTACCTTTTCTTTGGTCATCAAGGCATCTAGCACCAAGATTTGCCACTGTGGCCATTAGTTTGCTATGCCTCTGTATTTAGGGTGTCCATATCTAGGTAGCTGTGAGCTGCAGTGGGTATAGGTGAAAGCTGAATCCTGCCCACTGTGACTCTGCAAGCTGGAATTTAGCTATCACCCTGCTTCTGCAAAGCATGGCATCACTGTGCATTTCCTAGCTCTATACCCCTGCCAGGGCACCAACAAGCCTTAACTGCCCTGACCAGCTCCCACCTAGGTCTTGCAGACACACTTCTGCCTGTCCAACAGGAGACCCATTTCTGCTCAGGCCTGTGCATCCAGATCCTGCCTGAGCAGCCTCATGGGTGAGTCAGGCTCCAGTCCTGCCTCTGGATGTCTCTGGCTGCACCTCGGAGCTCTGCTGTAGGCAGCTTGCCCTCTGGATGGGCATCTCAGACCCATGTTGTATCTTGTCTCCAGCTCCATCTCTGAGCCTGTCTCCTATTGCTTTTGACAGGACCTCGAGGACTGACCCAGGATCTGATCCATTGCTGCCCACTGAGATAATGCTCACATCCACAGCTGCCATCACACTTTTGGATGCAGTACGTGCTGCCCCAGGGGTGAGACCCAATGGCTGTCTGGTAGCAAACTGAGGCTACAATCCCTCCTCAACTGCTGAACTCCTGCTTGTCATAAATTTTAATACTGGCCAAGCCACTGCCCACAGCAGAGAGGTCTGCACAAATCTGTGGTACCCCTTGAAGCTGAATGACAGAGGGACACTTCCCTCTGGAGAAAGAGATCTTCTTTTACCACCTGCAAACAGTATCTCCTATGAACTCTGCATCTTTAGACAAAGAGGTACAGATATCACACCAAAGTATGAGAAGAGAGACCTTTTCTCCTGCCATGAAAGCAGTTTAGATGTTATCTTTATAAAGGGTCTAGTTTCAAAAGCAAAGGATCTATAGGTTGGCAGGAGGGCAGTAATGAAACTCTAAACCTCTTATGTCTCCTATTTGCTGAGTGGGCCAAGTCCTTGGCAATTGTACTTTGCAGTCTTGTCTTTCCCTGGGGTGGTTGATGAATGCAGTACCCTCAGGGGAGCAGAGAGAGATCTGAACTCCTGAAGAGCAAAAAGAGGCATATTCTGGCTATTTTGCAATTTCAGTCTCATCTCTAATGTTACTCTACCGGAAATTTTACAGTAACAAGATTTAGAGCATAACATTTTCATTTGCAGTAAAGGCATAAAAAGAAAGACATCCCTAGACTTGTGAGGCAGGAAGAGGAAGAGAGCAGAGACCTGAAGTGAGAAGTTCTGTGAGCCATGAACCATGGTGGCAGTTTCATACAGTAAACAACAGGAGCCTTCAAACTATCACCTTTTCCCTCTGGAAGCCTCCCACTAGTAAGGACAAACCAGCTTCTATTTGAAATCTAACCCATCTACCCCTTCAAAAAAGGGGATTTCAGCATTTTCACCAGCCAGGCTTCCTGAAGAACTGGTATATTACGTGCCCAATGCCCACCACAATTCCAAGGAAGTTGTGGGCTGGTAATACCTCGGCACACCATTAAAGAGCTACAGTTTAGTCCTTAAAGCTTTGGGAAGAGAGTTGCAGGAGTAGAAATTAACTCATATTCCCTGTATAAAACAGTTCAATCCTTTGTTACAAATCACTCAAAGAAAACATTACATATTCCACAGTCAGCCTGACACTGTTATAAAAAGAAAATGAAGCTGGTAATTCTTGTCTATCTTTATATAAGAATTTGTTTAGGCCTAAATCTATTTACGTTTTAAATAAGTGTGTGGTGCTTTTTAAAAAAAATCTAAATGATTGCCATTTTCAAAAGTCATTTAGGGCTCTAAGACCACTAACTTTACAGCTGCTGGCCTCACAAGGAGCTATTTTACTGAAACACATTGAACATGTGCTCCTAATTAATTTACACCATTTTGAAGATGCTTGTACAAAATCCCTCTGTCTGGGGTAAGGTTTTGTGCTGCATTGGTCACCAGAGCATCTCAGAACTTTCCAGATTCACAGAAGTGGAGTCTTCAGATGAAGATCATCTGTTCAATCCAGCTGGATCATCTGGGTTATTTTCCAATCTTCTTTCCAGTGCAGTTTGCTTTGACTCCTAAAAAAATTACTAATTCCATTTTTCATGCTTGCATCTTCAGTATTATTTCACTTTGCTACACCATTCACTTTAACATTTTAAAAACTGTAGATAAAGACTGTATGGGCTGGTATTGCTGGAAAATGTTTCTTAATAGGCAATGCATATTGCGAGGGGGAAAAATCTACTTACAAAGGTTTTAGGTTTGACACATTGTAATGAAATTCTAATTCAAACAGCATATATTGTCTCAGTAATATTCACATAAGTGAATGGAAAGGGCTATGCACAACAACACCTGGTTTTTAAATTAAGGATAAAATATGTTTCTCCACATATATCAAGAGTTATTTTGTAACATATATAGAAACTGCTATTTATTTCTTCCAAATGTTATGAGTAAAAGTCTATTAAGGTTTAACCACACTGAGTTTGATTTTTAACAGAATATAGGTATTTTATTTTGGGGGTTTTTTTTCAGTCTCAGTTGTAATCTTGAAAATCAATTCCCTATCTTATCCTCTAAGCACTGTTAAAAATGAAATCATTAGTCACATGTTATTTATCCATATTGCAAATTATAGATATGTCATTTTTTGGAGACCAGTAACCCACAAACCTCAGTGATCCTCTGAGGCTTCTCAAGAGCTTTGCCAAATAACTACTGAAGTCAAACTGTTATTTATTTAAGTATTTAAAATATTATCAGTTGGCTTTGAAGACTGGGTGTTGTTGGCAGTTTCTTGAAAATAAATACAAGTTTTGCTTCTGGAGTAAAACTGCAAGTACAGTTCTCTCAAATATCTGTCAAAATGACCTGTAAAGGTAAGCAGCATAGCACAGAAGGTTTACTAATAGAACACTACACCCGGAATGTAGTTTTAGTGGCTGTCAAAATTAGAAAGATGTACTGAGTGGGTTTTGACAGGGATCTGTCCCAGAACATGAGCTATTCAAGATGCTCCTAAGCAATTTGCAAGACTAAAAAGTATGTATTCAGGTGAAAGCAGGCTGGTGGCTGGGGCAGAGGATGAATGCTGCTGGGGATGCTAAACAATTCAAAAAAATCCCAGCAATGGTCTGGAAAAAATGGGATGAAATTCAGTGGGTCAAGTGAAAGATGGGATATTTTGCAGGATCCATTGGACACATACATATAGGATAAAAAGCAACTAACACATGCCATTTCTTTAGAAAAGGGATGAACAGCACCTGTGGATGATAAATCAAGTGAAAAATCAACATTTCATGCTGTTGCAAAGATGGAGAACATGGTGCTGGGTTGCAGAAATAGAGACACAATTTTAAGATACAAAGAACAATCTTTCACTATCTTCAAAGTTAAGAAAGTCTGGAATGAGTTTCTGTTTGAGTGTTGGTACATGAATACTGAGGTTGCTGCAACGAAGAAGGGAATAATCTCTTCCCTCTGCCTATGGCAAATAGAAAGGGAAACACTGAGCTAAAGCAGCAGCAAGGGCATTCAGGCTGGACATTAGAAAACCAGCAGCATGTGAGAGCACGGCACAGAACAGGATGCAAATCCTTTATCTATAAGCAGGCGAGGAAGTCATGGCAGGAATGTTGTACCTGCCCTTGGCGAGAAAAATGGATTTAATGAACAATAAAAGCAGCACAGTTAAGACAGATTTTCTCACAAAGAACAGGGGTTGGTAGTCACTTCAAAGGGGAACTGCAAATGTAGCTCTCCAACTTGGTGGGCAGACTGCAGAACAAAGTAGGTGCCTCATTCATGACACAGGAAGGAGAGTTCAGGAAGGGGAACATGACAGTTGCTGCCACAGAAGGAGGTACCAGTGCAAAAAGGAAGGAAAGAAAGTCTGGAGATGAAAATCAGTGAAAGGAAATATATTTCATACTTGCTACTACTCAGTGTTAGCAATGAAGAAGATACTGAACTGTCTTGCACTCAATTTTACACCCACCTAATTCATCAATTGGTATGCTGCAGTCAGGATGGGAGCACATATCCAGTCTACTAATTTTTGCAAATAGTAGAAATGTCTTAGCTTCCCAAACCTTAGCTTTTCTATGCTACGGCTTCCAGTTCTTTTCCTCTATGACTTCATAGTATTACTCAGAACACTGAAAGTTTTAGCAAGCCCTTAATACTAAAAATTACAGCTGTCTTATCTCTCTGGCAGATCTTGGATGTTTTCCAATTACTCTTTATTTCCACCTGAAGAAAGGCAAGGAGCAAATGCAAGATATTCTGAATCACAGGGCTCAGTCCTGAAGGGAGCCCTAATAATTCTAGGGGAAATTTTTAAAACATGATCTGGCCTTCATTTTAGAGTGAAGTCCACATTGAAGGAAGCATTAGGTGTTGCTTATGTCATCCTCAATATGCTATGGTAGTAGTTTTAACACAGAAGTTTTCAAAGTAGAGTATTCTGTAGAGACCTTGTACTGGCACAAGTGGTGGATAACAAGTCTTCAAATATTTTCTTCACTTACTTGTTGCTAAGTAGGTGGAACCGCCATGAATGAACAGCTCCATAAATGAAGTATCCCATTAACTTCTGAGAAGGCTTTTTATCAGGCAAATTCTGCCTTATGGCCAAGTTAGATGCTTAATGATTATCACACAGTAAGTCCTTCTCAGTCTTCGAGCAAAGTAATTGGAAATAAGATTTCACAAGCTGACTAAACCCAGGTAAGAAGCTGAATTCTGATGGCTACTTAAAAATCCAAGTTCATTATTGCCAGGGTTTTTGCTCTGTCAGTTTGACCTGGAAGATACATTTGGATCTATGACAGTGTGTATTTCAATATCTGCTTTGATCTATTTTCATGTTCTTCTCTGTAGGGATCTTCTCCGTAATACCTCTCAGGTCTCACTCCTGAGTCAGCACATGAGCGATTAAGCAATTGCACAGCTGTCTGGCAAAAGTTACTTGGAAATAATTATTAACTTTCTTGACTGGAGGTACTGAGTCAGATTATTATACCAAAGAATTTCTGGATACATCTTGCATGCTCCTTATGTACTGTGCTCTTTGGTTATTGAACAGCCTTGCAACCCTGCCCACAAAGCCAGGAATTCTGCAAGCAGAGTCCTGGGTTATATTTGCTTAAGGAGAAGGAAGGATAGGAAGTGGAAACTAATTCTGAGCCAATTTATATTTGCACTGGATAACCAGCCACCTCAAATATGAAGCCAAATACAATGCAGAAGAGCAGTATTTTACCCAACAAAAACACAGCCATCCATCCACACCTATGTATGGCTGAAGCTAGATAGGCCCCTCCAGTCTCACCAAAGTTTTAATTAAAGGAAAAAAAAACCAACAAAAAAAGCGGTGCTTAAATTCCATTTAGGTTTGTGGAACTGGAGACCAAAAGAGACTAGATCACATGGTGTAACCTCTAAATCACAGGCCATTAAATTCTACTTAGTTGCCCTGTTGAGCTCAATATCTTTATGCAGCTAAAGTGCAGTTTCTGCTTTGGCCTCCAGTAAGGCAAACAATCTTTGCTTGAAAGATAAAGAGGGACAAAGCTGTTATTTTTATTTATACAACTGAGTGCGTATGTTGTTACATATATGCTCTTTTTTAGCACCTGAGAACTAGGTTTTACCTTGGAGGATATGCTCAGGTGAGCGAGGGTGTAATCTGCCACCCAGTTGTCACCCCTAAGGCTCACAAGATGACCCACATCTTGCTGAGGAGAAGGTCAGTAGAAAGAGGAGGGAGAGGAATGCACACAGACACACACCAGTCCTGGTTCAGCTCCACCTCATGCATGCACGCTCCGTTCAAGGACTCCATTTAAAAACAAAGAAAACAGCTCTTTGTTATTAATGCCTTAATTTGAATAAATATCTCAGACGTGTAATGTTTTCCAAACCATGGTTTTAAAGGCTTGCATAATTAACACACTAATATAAACCACTTCTATTCTAGCTGAAAAAAAGATGTGGCCGGTGTTAAAAGAAGATTCAAACTCAAGAGACTGAAAGAGTGAATCACTCACACTTAGACATTGTGCAAGTAGATTTGAATCTTTTGTGTTTTATGAACACAATAAATTATGTTACGTAATAATTTAACTAGAAATATGTTATGTGCTGATATCCAGATTCAACATTTTTTTGGCAGGCTAGTTGACCGCTCTTTTTAAGAGATTAAAAATACAGACTCGCCTTTTAACAGAAATGGGATGCCTTATGCTTCATGCTTTACACTTAGAATCTTTATAGAACTCCAGCTTTAATTTGTTGTTTTAACAATACCTCACCTAGGATTCTTCTTTTTTCTTTTTCTTTTTCTTTTTTTTTTTTTTTAATGCTAAGCACCCTGCAGAACTTCCATGGAAAGTTATGAATCAGTACAACTGAACAGCCACTGGAGAGCAGTCTTCAAGTTATAGTTAAGCATACTAAGCATACTTCAGCTACATACCAATGAGATTCTACCTCACTGTGTTTCAGTTGCCCATATTTATGTATTTGCTCCTGGTCTGGCCAGCTATTGTTTTCTAGTTTCCTTCCCCACAGCATGGATAGACTAAAATAGCCTGCAGAACTTCTGGAGGAAATATTTTATAGCTCTATCCAATAAAAGCTTGATACAAAGCCATTTATCTCAGTGAATGTCTTTCCATTGACTGGAGTAGTTTGCTTCCAATCTTATGGTTCACAGGCTCATGTTTAAATGACTACACTGAAGTTAGGGCTCATGAAATGAGGTTACTTATTACTTTTTATTTAGCCTGCCAAGCAGTGATTTGGTTACTGTAGTTTTTGTTGATTACTTCTCTGATGAACTTGAGAGAGAATCTGATTCAAAGCTCATGGAGCTCAGGAAGTGATAAATCTGGACCACAGCCTTTGCTTCTGCAGGTGTAATATAGAGTCCAGGCCTGTAATTCTTCCCCTAAGCATGTACAGCCACCAGAACCCAAAGAGCAAGCCTGACTGTTCCAGCTGAGGGCTGAGACACTCAGAGAATAAACCTAAAGAAAGATACCTTGCTGTCTTATAATGAAATAGGTGATACACATAACCTCATTATTTATAGACAATAATTTGATTCCTGTTTTTCAAGTGAGGTTTCCATTTCCCTGGGTGAAGTTTGCACCTGCCAGAAATTTGCCAAAAGAGAAACATGGTAAAAATGTGGGTGTGAAATCCTGTTTGGAAAAATGGAGACCACCAAAAAAATCAAAATAGTCTTTTCTGTATAGATCCTGTCCTTTACACTGTTGCACTGTGCATTGCTGGCCATCTCATCCTAGTCAAGGAGACATTTGGTTGGATGTCATGATAAGGACTTTACTAGACAAGTAATGCAGGCTAGCAGGAAAAGTCCAACTGCTTAGAAATACAGTAACAATTTGGTTAAAAGTTCCACGAGTCTCCTACAGGCTCTGTCAGGTCTCTGTGGTTTCTGTTTGAAATTACAGCAGATTTTTTCCAGTGGAGCATAGCAGCCGAATGCGTGCCCCATGTGCAGAGTGGGAGGTTTCTCACATTCCCACCTTGCAGTCAAAAAGCCTTCTGGCAGCAAGAACTGCTAATTTAACAAATTTCTTTCCAGTGCCATTTTGCCAGCAGGCAACCAGAAACATCCCTAGGTGTTCAAAGCAGAGGTGATGCTGGGAATGGAAAAAAGCAAGCTTTATCCCAAGTAGCTTGAGGCTGCTCCAGAGGCTCTATCCTGGGAGTCCCTGCCCAGTTCTGCAGAAGAAGTCAATATCTGACCTGATACACATTTCCATTTAAATAAATGTTAATTAGTTCAGTTGCCATTATGGAGAATAAAGCCTGTTTGTAATCTTGGATGAGGTCCCTGCATGTGTGAAACAGAAGCCCCATCTTGTTTAATCAGTTTTCTCCTATATATCTCTTCCTTTTCCTTCTTTCTGTCCCTCAGTTCTTGTTTTCCCAATGTCAAAACAGTGCTCATCCTGAAGTGGTTCCAGGAACTTTCTTGAAGTCTGGTGTAATACCTTTCCCTGTTTGACTCAGTGAGTTTAATGGCTTGGTTTGGAAGGCAAAGCATGCCTGCAAAAGCACACCCTTCTACCCAAGCCATAGGGATTTCTGTACAACTGCTCCTTGCCTGGCCAGAAGAGACAGCTCTTCAGAAAAACCCTTGAAGGAAATGGAACAAGCTGGAGGATGGGCAGGGTGGTATTCAAAGACTAACCACCAGAATTAAGCAGATGCTTCTATTAGCCATCTGGCTCAGCCACACCAATGGCTAATTTGATCCAGAAAACAGAGACACTACCTCATATTCCATAACCCATGAGTCAGTGAAAGCATCTGACAAAGATGATCAAGTAATTACAGTCTTCAAAATTGTCAGATTTGTTGGTAGAGTCAGAGGTGGGACTTAGCTGATGCTGTCACCTCTTCACACACAAGGGCCAATTGTGTCACCAGGGCTATAGTCAAACACTTCAGTGTGATGGCTTGAGTCCTGCTAAATAAATCTTTCCTCAGTTAACCAAGAAAATGTTTTTGTTTCAATAATCATGTAGTGACTGTAAAACACAAATAAAATACTGAACATTTTGGGCCAGATTTTTTGGTGGTCTTTGCTGCTGGTCAAGGGGCTGCAGCAATAAAAAGTGGTAACAACCTCAATTACACTCAGGGAGGTTTATGGGTGTAGCACTGGATTCTACAACACAGAAAATGTTTTGGAAGGAGAATTGTCATTAGCAGATCTGGTCTCTTGAGCCTAGAGAAGCTAGAAAGGAGGGCATCAGAAATGTCACTGCTAATCTGCCCTTTAAAACAAAACAAAACAAAACAAAACATAAAACAAACAAACCACCAAACCAAACCAAACAGCATGCCTTCATTTTTTATGGCAACAGCCTTGAGAGTATGAGTTGGTTAAAACCAGTCACTGAGGTTGAAAATACGTATTTGGGTTTTTTATTCCCTTGAGCTGTGGCTTATCAGCGGCCTTTCTTACATCGGCGCCTGGCTATTCTTTAAAATGCAATATGGATCTGTCATTCTAGGGAATGCTGGGGAATTTGGGTTTCTTTGGTGCTGCAGCAAATGTTTTTGTCTGGATTGTAAAGGCACTGCCCTACCCAGCTTTTTGGCAGCTGATCCTTGAGGCCAGCTCAGCTCTGATGCTCTTGCAGAACCTTGGAATCCTGCAGGGAAAAGGAACAGAAGAGAAAAAGCTGAGGAAGTAGGAGTCTGGTCCCCTTGGCTTAGGAGGTCTGTTCAAGCCAAGGCACTTCCCTGCAGTCCCTGTGCCTGGCCATGTGCCTCACTGATCTGGACACTGGCTCTGGCTTGCACACTTGATATCCTGGCTTGTCCTTGGCTTTGCCTCATCTCTATGGACCTGCCTGGTGAATTAGACTTGACTAACCCTGGTCACTGTCACAAGGCCTGCTCTGCTCTTTGCTTTTGGATGCTGCAGCACTGCACCCCTTGGCAATGAGATTGCTGCCCAGCCAGCCTGGCTATAGCCTTCACCTCCCAGCCTCACCCCTGATGCTCCCTCAAACTGGGCTTGTCACCAGTGCTTGTTCGGCTGTCAAATTTATAGCTGAAAAAACAGTGTGGTGTCAAGCAACAGGGAACTGATGAACTCGATGAGACAAGAGGAATCTCTGGGACTCAGTCTCTCACTCTGTGATTGCAGTTCTGTTGCCTACATGTAACCCTAAAGAGTCCACTAAGAGCAGGAGAGCACAATAAACCTTTAGCTGCTGTAGGATTAGCTAGTGCCATTAACAAGAGCCTGCCTGGCACTTGAGGACTTATGGGAACTCAGAGGAATTCTTTGGTATTCACCCTGTGGAGGTCAAGATCCCACTCCTATCAAAATACTGGAAGGCTGGAGGCATCCTTGAAGCATCAACTAGAATGTCACCCATCCAGGGCAGGGGCAGCTGTTGCACGTCATTCCTGATGGATATTCATCTTGTCTGTTATCAGAGAAATACTTCTGGACCTGCCACAAACTGTCTATGCAGATCTATTCCAGAACTGTAGATTCTTTACCTTCAAATTCTACTGTATCTTACCCCAACCATAAGGAGCACAGAAAATAGATTACTCCTTAACTTTTATGCATTTGAAGACTGCCCTTGTCCTTCCTTCCCAGACAATATCATTCAATCCTATGCTAAAAGATCCCACTTTTTTCCCTATCTTTGTTTCCATGTTTTTTAGAATTTTGATAATTTTCATGGTTTTCCTCCAGCTTCTCAACATCCTACAACAAACACAGTGCCCTATTTGAGACCCTGACACTAAACCATGCATCAGTATTACTTCACCTATTTTTAGGTTATATACACCTGCATCTGTACTGTGTTTTCTCATTTCAACAATATGCTTTTGTTGGTTCCATTATAAGCTTTATACTTCTTTCTACACCACAGTTCTTTATCCTGTGTTTTTTTAAATTTATGAGTTCCACAACCCCCTCACCCAAATGCAGTATTTTGAATTAGTCCCTGTTTAATTAACGATTTTCCCCCACAAACGATTATTTTATTGGTGATAATTTTTATTTCTAATCTAACTTATTTACATTCCCACTCAGCTTCACAGTCTCTCCATTCCGTCTTCTAGACTGTTAAAGAAAACACCATCTGGCATAGATCCATTCCTTTGCTATGGATCTTTAACTGTCAGTCACATTTCAGCAAAAAGACATTAAATAAGTTGTCTTTTAATGTAATTTGCTAATATTTACTCTCCCACTGAGTAGTTCATTAACTCTTTTTTTCCTATTATGAATGCACTGACAGAAGGATTTCACAAGCAATAGTCACTAGGACTATCATCTCACTGGCCTATCTGGTGTTGCTCTTGTGTGCTGTTGAAAATAAATCTTTAGTACTCTGATACAGTTTCTACTTCCTGTATAATTTCCTCCTATGTTAGGGATCAAAGGGATGTAACCAAGTTGGTCACTTACTCTGCTTCCGGACCATTGCCTGCACCTGGAAAGTTTGCAGTTGCACCTTTAATATAATTTCTTTCATGGCACATGATTTCTTCGTAAATTCCCTTTTTTTTCCCCCTTGGATCAGCCTTCCAGGAAATGTTACCTAATGACCCTCTGGATAACTGAAATCTGTCCTCCTGAAATCCTGTTGACTTTTACTGTAGTGTTGCCTCTTTCCAGTCCTAAGGAAATGTGAATTCTGTCATTTCCCCATCATTGGCACCCACCTTCCTCTTTGACCAGTTCCAGCATGCTCTGTTTGTTGGTTTGGAGTTGGCATTCTGTGACAAAAGAAAAGAAGGGCTGCCAGGGTCTGAATCTGTCAGCACCTAGCAAACAGTTAATGCATTGTAATGGGGATAATAAAGGAGTAATTTTGTGTATAATTCTTCTGGGTTTGGTTACGACTAATCACAGAACAATTCATCCCACACAAGGCTGTGGGACAGCTTTTACCCACTTGAAATATGCACGTTAAAACAACAGCATTAATTCCTACCTTACACTTAGCCACAAATAAAATGCAAAGGGATATATAAAGAGTGTGAATAGCATGTATCTAGCCAAATGCACGTGCTGTTATTAAAAAATGCAGTTCCAGAAAAGCAGAGAGTCCTCTCTGGTCCCTATCTTGAGTCTCTTATGTTCTTCTACTCATGTGTTCTATAAGTGGGGAGACAATTTGGAAAAGCAACCGCAGGTATTTTGACCCACCTTCTAAGAAAATAATCCAGACTAGCGGACAGTGATTTCTTTTCATTTTCCTGCTAAATTTTTTTATAACTCACTGCTTTCTTTGCTCTCTGCTATAGCCCTGAGCTCAGTGACAAGGAACAGATGCTGACTTACCACCCCATTTCAGTTAATTCTTTGAATAGCTAACACTTGCTTAATGGGAACTCTCTTAACAGACACCATACCACTCTGTGAGTGCATTGTTTTTTTCCCAAGGTGGTCTTTTTGATAGTGTGAGAAATACTGGGTTGTTGTTTTCTTTTCTGATTAGAAGTCTTTTGGACAAGATTTATGTAAGTATTTGGGTGTATATTAGACTATATTTGTATAGGGCCAAGAAAAGAAAGAGCCTGTGTAAGAAAAAGCTCCTGCACTGTATCCTTATGTCTTTCCAGAGCAGCAGTACTTGATGAACTCATTCACATTAGTGAGTGGACTAAAAAATTTCAACATGGGTACGAACTCCGGTTTGTCAAAACTTACTCCCCATAAAGGAAATGTCTGTAATAAAATACGAATCTTGGCACACATCAGGGCCATGGATGGAGATACACGGGTTTGTCTGTATACGTGTAATATGAGTTACAGCATTTTGGTAAAACCTGGCCTTCCAGTACTTGCTCTTTCCCCTTTCTTTAGGCAGACTTTCAAGGCTTATCACTTTAGGAACTTTAGGAACTTTTAGTTCCTTCTCTGATACCATCTTCAGGAAAAAAAAGAAACCAAGTCCAACAAATAACATTTTAATCAGTCACATTTTTATATTGAGGTTTCTCATTCTCATCAGGCCCAGTGATTTCTGGTTGTTTTCCAAGCACCATTCATTTTGTATGGTGTGTTTTCGTATCACTGCTATCCTGCTGGAAGCACTGCACGTGAAGACCCTCACAGGGCATTGGATATTTGGGATTCAGTTTTCCTCTTCATGAGCTTCTCTAAAATATGCAAAGTTGCTAGTCAGGTCTAGCAAAACTATGCTTTTATAGTTTTCTGAACTTTAATCACTAGACTTCTCAAAGAGCTGCCAACATCTCCCTTAAAGGCCTCATGACTCCTAGTACATACTGAAACAATCATGTTGGGCAAAAGTGTTTCTAATCAGTCATGCACAGAGAATTCTCCTGTTTTTTCTCTCAGGTGTTTTAACTCCAGTGGCTCCAGTCCAGTTAGCATCAGCTCACAAAGCTGTAAGGGACAATTGCATATGCTAACACATCACTGGGCCTGATGCTTTTTGTATTCATGGCTCTTTACTCCCTTCTGGGAATGGAAAGGGACATTTATTTGGTGTTTCTAACAGAAACAATGTTCATAATTAGGTACCTCCAGTGCTGGCTGAGATACAAAGGAACATTTGTTAATTATTTCCGTGTGCTTGAGGAACACATTGCACCAAGGGTTGGCTTGCTTGAGGACCACAAGCAGGGAGGTACTAGACTGTCACTGTCAAAACAATATTTCTTTTAAGGTCAGGGCTTGGCTTGGATCCCTGGCTGCTCTATCCAAGCCCAAAAGGTATCCAGAGTCCTGGATGTCCCTGCCTGCTAACAGGTTCCTCCACCCCTGCTCATGGCCCAGAATCCCATATCATCAGCCTCTGCGCAGAGATGCTGCAGAAAGGCCACACTCCAGCTCACCACTGCCCTGCCCATGTGCCTGAGGCTATCAAACATAGCCCACCACTGCTGCATAAAGCTCTGCCAGCATCCCCATTTCTTCACGCCCAGGCTGTTCCTGCACCAAGCACAGGAGGGACTGAAATTTGCGTGCCTGGTCATGGTGCTGTTCCAGTCTTGAGTCTCCCAGGCGCAAACTTTTAGGATGGATATAAACAGTGGCACCAAGCTGGATCCTGCTCTCCCATCACTTTTACTGCAGGGTAGCACAATTTCTTGGTAGTGCTGGAGATTGATGTGAGAGAACAACATGACACTGGCACTGCCTCTGCCTTTGAAACACCAGGCTCTGCAGAGTGCTGTAAAAATCACACCATGACAGTACCAACAGGAACTGGGTCTCTGCCTTTCAAAGGATGAACCTTTGCCAAGAATTTAGCAAGTCTGACCAGTCTTACCCACCCCTTCAAAAGTAATCAGGCAAACCTTTGGGAAGAGGAAAAGGAGGCTGTTAGTACTTTGTGGGCTGGGCACAGGCCACAAATGCTGAACACAAAGAGCTCCAGCTGGGAGTCAGTACTGCCAGGAATTTTTCTCCCCTCTGTAATGCGGAATCGAAGCACTGATGACTCAACTTCATTTTCCACTAAGAAGGTCCTATTGGAAAGAAATTCAGCATCCTGTGGGAGAAGTGCAAGATTTGTCAGGCCCACAAGAACCCCTGACAAGCAAGTAGTTCTCAAGTGCTTCTTATCTCCAGGCCCTGACCTCGAGGCTCACTTTCCAGAACCATCCCTGAACCCTCCTGTTTCTGGTCCACCTGCTAAGTCACCATGTCAGGGCTCTGAAGTTGTGGATCACTCCATATGTCTGCAAATCTTCAAGATAACAGTTAGAAAAACAATTATGAGACTTTCCTTCCATTCATCCCCTTGTCTCTGCCCAGTCTTCACTTCTCCTTGTTTCCTCCTGAGATTTGACACTCTTTCCTCTCGCTCCAACATGTGCACTTTCTTTCACAGTGTGATAGATCTCCCCTGGACTCACCCCTCTTTTTCCACATGCTTTCCACAGCACCCCAGCTTTGTGAAGTCAATACAATTATTTTCTGCCATTACTTTAAAACTGCAAAGTAGAAAAAGAAGCTATTTCTATAGTACTTTATTCTGGGCCTACCAGTCCCCTTGCTTGCCTGCCTGTATAAACTAAAAGCTCCTCAGAAAGGACAGTGCACTTGGATGAGCTACCCATCCTCCACTGGTTCCCTTTCTGCAGTCCCCAAACCAGGCCTCGTGGAGTTTTGAACAACCCCTAGATGCCACCATAGACTTTACAGTTGGGGACAGGATCCAAAGTATTTGGTAGCTGCAGATAAGCAATGCAAAATATATTCTAGTCAGTGTTCTTCTGTGATCCCTGGACACTGCTCTAACCAAGATCACAGCACCATGAAGCAGAAGTTGCCTAAACTGTTGGATGTGGATCATTCAGAAGAGCCCCAGAAAAGCAAAACCAGCCAGTTTTCTCCTTTGTTGCACTGAGTGATGCAGAGAAAGAGGGCTTCACTCAGTCCAATGACAACTTCTAACTCCTGTACAGAATAGGATGCAGTGGAATCATGTCAACTTTTACTGCAGTTCTAGTATGAGTGACCCTATTATTGTAATAAAATTAGGGATACCTTTGTTTCACAGTGAATAAAACCAGCACTTAAAATCAGCTATTTCGACTTCTGAAGTAAGGTTACTGATTTCCTGCAAGCACTTACAATTGATTCTCAAGACATACTCAAATTGCACATAGTTGCCTTTCCAAATTTCAAAGGCAATGCAGTCACATCCCCATTTAACCATTGAGATCATCAGGATGGCAATATTTGCGGTATTCCAGTGTAATAAAATTTCAGTGTATGGGATGTTCTCCCCTCTTTTCACTTTTTCTTAACATTTAAGGTGCTATTTTTTGTAATCTAATACACATCAGTCTTTTCCTCCTACTACCTCTTTCTTCCTTACTATTAATGACATGTATTTTCTCACCAGTTTTCCCTGCTTCTTCTTTGCTCATTTTACATTAATTCCTGGTTTAACCAGCTTGACTTCAATTAACTATTCTGTCCACCCTTCTTTCCCCATGATATCTGTTTTTATCTACCAGTACCAAGTAAATTTTCTCACATCTGTCCTATCTCATTCCCCCCAGTCCTTGGGGTGGCAGCTTTAAAGGTAATGCTACACATGCTGTTCTTTGTGTTTCCTCAAGACTTTGTCAGATTATTTACTCACTGGGCATAAAACTTTTACTGGACACCCATGCTCACACAAAGCATCTCCTCTTCCAGGGATCCAAGGGGGCTGGAGGTGCAGATGTGCATCCATCTGCTGTCTCCTCTATGTGGGGCCTTGCCAGGTTTAGAAGCCAGAGCTGGGTCCACATGGACGTGCAAGAACGTGATTATGGAGTGGGCAGACACAGCTCTAAGTAAGGTAGCACATGCCACGGTACAGGTGCTGGAGGCACCAAGCAGACATCAGTTTAGCCTAGCACTCAGAGTGAATATTAATCCTGGAGTCCCTGGGGGCCACTGCTCCAGTTTTCAGCTTCAGTCTGACATAAATTGCTGTCAACACCAGAGCAACTTAGGTAAAAACTAGTACCTGGGCCACAATTGAGCCTTCAGTCTCTTCTGTAAATGTACTTTGGAAGACTTTGGTGACAGAACAGTCTTTGTGCATTAAACCTGGAATGTGCCTGTGCATGCCAGGGGCAGACCTAGCAGGATTATGGTAGCTGGCTAACTGTGTCTACAGCTAGTACTGCCAGACTTATAAATGGGACAGAAATTTAAACAAGTTAAAGGGGGCTTTTTTGATGTTTTTTTTTAAAATTTTATTTTTTGCTTCAGTCAGCTGGAACCTGAACTAGGCTACATCCTGTCTGGCTTCACTTGTCTGTTTCTAGTATTACTATTGACCAAAAATGCAAGTATAAACCCTGGTAAAGTGTTCTCATCTAAGTCTGGCTGGGATGCTCCCCTTACAAAAATGACACAAATTACAGTCTTCTGTTCTGCATCACTCAGGAGTGCACCCACTGAATAGGAAGGAGAGCATCTGCTCTGAACAGGGGAAGAGCTGGAGGTGCCTGTCACCTAAGAGTAAAACCAAAGCAAAAGTCATCAGTCAACTGATGCACTTGATTAATCGGGCAATTTATGAAAACTGTGAACGAGCTTCCCCCCTCACTGGAGTGTTTTTGGGAAAAACAGTGAAGGAAAATGCTACATCTGAAAAATAATTCTTGTGGGATACTGGACAACTGGGGCAGGAGAAATTCTGTTTGGAGAAAGTAACCAAAAAAAGGCTCTTAGCTGGGGATGGAGGCTCCTCTATCCCATCTTCAGGACTCACATTGTCAGCACTACTCACCTACTCAGTTTTTTGAGCAGAACAAGAAAGAAGGCAAGCCAATGAATGGACTGCCAAGCAGAACTGGAAATGACAAGCTTATCTGGCAACATAAAGGACAATTTTTAAGGCTGTAGCTCCTGCACTGTTTTATGTAGTTCAGATCTAGCAGGAGAGTGAATGAAAACTTGCTCCAAACTCCATCTAATCTCAAATGCTAGGCTTTCAAATAAAGGCTTTTGCCTTATTTCTGGTATACAGAATTCTGAACCTCTCAGAATTTGACATCCTTTATTTCTCCAGTGTAATTTTAAAACTGAGAGGGTGGAACTCATTTGTGGCGCCCCTCCTCTCTGAATCTGAGATCGTACATCCATAAAGCAAGCACTAGTGGGATGATCATTTTGCATAAGTAGTAGCTGATGTTGCCAACTTGATAAAACTGCACGTGTTCTTCGGGAAAGGGCTTCAGAAACAGGACGCAGAAATGGTACAACTGTGATTGCACCTGGCAACAAAGCAACCGTACAAATTCTCCAGGCCATCACAGACTGTGAGGTGGCAAGAAAGGCATTTAAACTGAGAGAATGGGGAGCAGAGTGCAAGAAAGCATTCACAATATGAGAGCACAGTTCCCTCTGAAGGGCAGTATGCTCCCAGACTCTGCTTTTCTAAAAAAACCAAAAATATTCTATGGGTTTTCAATGACATTGAAAAATTTTTGACCATGCACCATAATAATATAAAAATTAACAGTACGACCACCTCTGCATACGCAGAGGCCCCATCATCCATGCAGGCAATAAGGAAACTGATGCGACAGCCTCGGTGGAATAACAGCAAATCACGGGCAGGCACCTTCTCTTGCTTGTACACAGTGCCCTGCTGCTTCGGTAAAAGCCGTACTGACCCAGTGCCTCATCAGAAGAAGAAATATTTGTTGTAAAGCCTTTTTCCAGAAGCCTTTGGTCCGTTTATAACCAAGTGTTTCCAGAGTGGGAACGCCCGGGAGCTCCAGCCTGGCCCCGCGGCGGTACCTCGGTGACTCCTCCGCGCCGCGGGGGGCGCTGTGCGCCCAGCCCCGCTCGCCTCACGGGGCGCCGCCGCCGCATCCCCCGGCCCGACACGCCGTCAGGAAGTCGAGCGGCCCCGCTCCTCTTCCTCTTCCTCCTCCTCTTCTTCTTCCTCCTCCTCTTCTTCTTCTTCTTCCTCCTCCTCTTCTTCCTCCTTCTCCTCCCCCTGCTCCGCAGGCCACGCCCTGCGCCGCCCGCTCTCAGCCAATCACCGCGCCAGCTTTCGGCCCCGGCGCGTGTCCTGTCTCTTTAAGGAAGCGCCGAGGCTTCTGATTGGCTGCGGGGCATAGCGGCGTCACGCGGGGGCGGGCCCGAGTGGCGTCACGGGGGTGGGGCCGAGCGCGGGGCGCGCTCCCGGGGCGCGCGGCGNAACCCCGGGTGCCGGCAGGCATCCTCCCCTTCGTGCCCGCCCCCAGCGCCGGGAGCCTCGCCCCGGCGGCCGCGCCTCCGCCCGGGGATACCTCCGCACCTGGGACGCGCCCGCCGCCGGGAGGATGGCACAGCCCGCGGTGGAGGAGGCGTGTAGCCGCGTCGCCGCCGCACCGGGAGACGACGGCGAGGAGATGAACGGCAGGAAGGTGGCTCTGATCACCGGCATCACCGGGCAGGTAACGGCGCGGGCTCTCCTGGTTCACGTGCCCTCCCGGCGGCGGGGGAGAGGGAGAGGGGATTGGGAAGACCCGCCCCGAGGTGCCCGCGGGCAGCCGTGGCTGGGGCCGGCCGTGGGAGAGGGGCGGCGGAGGGCTCGGCGTGGGTCTGCCCGGCGCCTTCGCTCCCGGGCCCCGGGGCACATCCCCGCGGGTGCATTCCCATCCCGGTGCCCGCTTCCCTTCGCAGTCCGTGCCGCCAGTTCTGCGCCGGGCTGGAACTCCCTCTGACAGCCCCCGTTGAGTTAGGGGCGGATATAGCATCTCGTGGGTCGGGCTTGTCTGCCCCGGGGGTCTGAAGTGTTCTGCAGCTGGTGTGAATGAGAAGGGGTGCAGTGCTTTTATGTGTCGGGTTTGGGCGGTCTTATAGTAACCTGTACCAGGAATTCCTGAGAAATCAGCTAAGCCTGTACTGAGATGAGGTGTGAAGTGAGCATCACTGAGAAAGGAGCTGCATGTAGGAAAGACAGTACAGGGAGCTAGTGTTGGGACTCTTCATCCTGATGGTTTGTATTGAGAAAGGCATCAATGCAGGTGTGAGGCAGCCAGCGTTGGTTGTGACTTGAGCAGGCTTGTCACTCAGAAGGACTGTTTGTAACTTGTCACTGTGACACACTGGGCAGCTGTGCATTTAGAGTCAGTACCTGCTTTATACTTAAAGCTTAATGGGTGACGAAAGCATTTCCCCAGGCCGCTTGTTTTGTATTTGTGTACATTCATTGCAGTCTCCAATTTTTTTGGCTATGTTACTCATAGGGATAATGATGCTCTCAGAGTCCTGGTGTTTTGAGCAGAAGGTGCAGGAGAAAGATGGCATGGAAAGGAAAAAAAAATCAGTTTCCCTTGGAGCAACTTCTGCATGGTGAAAAAAGATATGATGGTGGTGAGTTGTAACCTGGTGAGGTGTGCAGAAGGGTTGATATGTGCAGTTTATAGCTTGTGCTGCTACACTTCCAATAGGCAGCTTGGATTGTTGGTTGGACTGTTTGTGCGCACAGAGATCTGCATTGCTCTGCTGGCAAGCGGGTGCTAAATGAAAAGTTGTCCTGGACATGCTTACTTGTATTTGAAGAACATCTCATTTGCAATGTAGATATCTCCCACTACCTGGAAAAATTTGCTCTCCTTGCATATTGCTTATCTCTAGGAACATGCTGGTACCAAATGACTTCTGCTTGGAGGGTGTATCTCCTGTGATTGGTATAACCTGTTAAGTAAGTAATGTATAGTAACCATTAATGCTCATTTTGGAATCCCAGTGGAACAGCATTTTTTCCTTTATAACTTACATTTACTGTCGGGGACAGCTTCATACATGGAAGAACTACGTCCCCTTCAGCTGTGACTTGTCCTGGTACACTTTCAGATCCACTGTGATGTGCTGGTGTGGATTGTTGAGAAGTCCATGAGCACTGTGAAAAAGTACATGTCTAAACAAACATGCTCTTTCACTTGGAGACAGTGTTAGTCAATGCTGTCTCTCTTTTTATTTTATAGTAGAAGAACCACTGGGTCTTTGTGAGGGAGTAAATCCAGAGACTATCTTTTCATCTGTTACCTGAGAGAACCTGCACTGTGCTTTGAACATTCACCTGCTGCTTGTGTTTCACCTCATTATGCCTGTTTTTGTGTGTTCTTGCCACACTTTTTGTGCACACTCTTCCCATGGGATAGCAGCTGTCTGTCAATAGTGGGCTGGGGAAAGCCCTCCAAGTGGCTGACAAGGAGATGTAACTGTGTATGAGAAGAGGAAAAATGAATGATCTCTGTGTACTAACACTTTCACTTGATGTCTGTTTCTAGTGAGAGCACAGTCAGAGCTTTCCCGAGGACCACTTTGGTGCTGTGTGAAAAGTCTTCCGGGTTGTTGGCAGAAGTACATTTCTCTTTGTGTTGGTTTTTCTTGGCCCAGTGTTGCTTGTGGGGGGCACAAAGAAGGCTCCTGTGTGAAGCTTCTCGAAGCTTTCACCCTGTCCAGCAGAGCTAGTCTCTGATGGCTCTGAAGATGATGGACAATGCTGCTGGCCAAAGCTGGGCCAATTGGAGATGTTGGTTATGCTTCTGTGATAACATATTTAAGAAGAAATCAAAACAATGGGTGGAAGCACTTCTTTTTAGCCAGAGAAGGAGGAGGAGGTGAGAACATGTGAGGGATAAAAACATGGAGACACCAAGGTCAGTGGAGGAGGTAAGGGAGGAGGTGCTCCTTGCACCGGAGCTGAGATTCCTCTGCAGGCCGTGGTGATGACCATGGTGAACCAGGTTGTCCCCCTGCCGCCCATGGGGTCCATGGGACGTGCAGAGATCCAACCACAGCCCGTGGGGAGGTGTCCATGCCAGAGCGGGTGGATGCCTAGAGGAAGCTGTGGTCCAGTGGGAGTCCCAGTGGAGAGAGAGACCTTGCTCCTGAGATGGAACCGCCTGGCCTTGGAGGTCTGCACCCTCTGAATGAGGGATCCCACACTGCAGCAGGTTCAGGCGGACTGTCTGTCCGTGAGAGTGGACCTGCGCTGGAGGAGTTCACGAAGAGCTGCCTCCCATGGGAGGGACCCCACGGCATGCAGAGAAAAAGACTTCTCTCCCTGTGCAGCGGAAGAAGAATCTCGGTGATGAACTGACCTACACCCCCCATGCCCTGTCCCCTCTGTGCTGCTGGTGGGAAGGAGGGAAGGGGGCTCAACTTACTTTTTTCTCTCCTCTCCCCAGCTGTGGCAGGGGAGAGTGAGCGAGTAGATGCTGTGGGTACCTTGGTGTTTTTCCAGGGTCTGAACCATGACATTCTTCATCAAAGATAGTAAGTTAGAGGCCTCTGTCTACAACACCGTGATTCTTTCAGTACTGTGTTCTCTATATTACTTTCTCTATTTTCAAAGCAGCTCTTCCTTCTTAGCTTAACCTTTGACAGGCCTTTGATATTATTTATCATTGGAACACAAGGAGAATCAGAGCTAGGAAAGGCCTTCATTGGGGGTTCTGTAGTTCTCTGTAATTTTGAGATCTGCTGCCAGGATTTCTGGTCCATCTCTTTTTTAGATGAATTTTAAAGGAAGTCACCATACTACTTGTTCCTTACTCTTCTTTGAAGATGCCTCACCCAGAAATGGGAGACTTGGATTTTGTTTCTGTCATGGTTTGCACACTGGCCAAATGCCAGGCATCCATGACAGCCACTCACTCAGTCTCCCCTGCCCCAGCTGGGCAGAGGAGGAAAAAAAAATCATGAAGGGGTCGTGAGTTAAGGACCAGGAGGAAAAACTCCAAGGGCAAAAAAGGCTCAGCTTAAAGTTACAAAGTGAATTTATTACTAACAGAGTCACAGGAGGATAATGAGAAATAAAAATAAGCCCTTAAAACACTGTTCTTCCCCCCAACCCCTCCCTCCTTCCCACCAACAGCACAGGGAACAGGGCGTGGGGGTTTGGTCAGTTCATCACTGAACTCTTCTTCACCTGCTCAGGGAGAGGATTCCTTCCCCTGCTGCGCTGTGCGGTCCCTCCCACAGGAGACAGTTCTCTGTGAACTTCTCCAGCATGGTTCCAATCTCACAAACATCAGTCTGCCCAAAACTGCTGCAGTGTGACTCTCCTCCCACAGGCAGACAGTCCTCCCAAAATTGCTGGGCCGTGGGTCACTCGTCCACAGGATGCCGTCCTCCAAGGACAGGCTGCTCCACCGGGTCTCCCACTGAATCCCAGCTTCCTCCAGGCATCCACCTGCTCTGGTGTGGGCACCTCCCCACGGGCTGTGGGTGGATCTCTGCACCCTGTGGACCCCATGGGCTGCAGGGGCACAGCTGCTCTGCCATGGTCCTCACCACAGCCTGCAGAGGAATCTCTGCTTCTGTGCCTGGAGCACCTCCTCCCCCACCTTCTTCACTGACCTCAGTGTCTTCCTGTTGTTTCCCTCACATGCTCTCACCTCCTTCTCTTGTTTGGCTAGGAAAAAAACTGTGCTCCTACTTTGTTTTCATTTCTTCTCAAATATGTTGTCACAGAGGTGTAACCATCATCTCTAATTAGCCCAGCCTTGGCCAGCAGCATGTCCATCGTCTTCAGAGCCATCAGGGATTGGCTCTGGTGGAGATGGTGGAAGCTTCGAGAAGCTTCTCACCGAGGCCATCTTTGTGCCCCCCACCCCTCCCCCCACACTGGCAAAAAACCAGGCCAAGTAAAACCAACACAGTTTCTTATCTGAGAATGGGCAGACCTACATGTCCCGGTTCCTGAAGAAAATCCTAGTGCCATATGTTTTTAAACTTAGTTACAATGTGGAAAATGTACAAATATGCTGAAGAGGAAACTAAAGCTCAGGCTTTGTCTTTCCCAGGCAATTACTTTACTACTGTGCTAAAGAGTGTTCGTCCATTTCATATTCTTCCTTTAACTGCCGCTCTTTCAAGGTCGGAGATAAAGGCTTGGATTTCTTCCGACTGAAGGTGGTGTAGAACAGAATGGGATGATAAACTCCCCTTATTTAAACTAGTGCCCTTTCTGCTACAGCAAAAGCGAGCTGGCAGAGTTGTGTTGTACAAGGAACCTGTGTTTGTTTGTGTGTGGCCACTGTATTCAGAGTATTTACTGTACTCAGAGTATTTGCTGAACTAATGTCCTGTAGGGCCTGGTACCTGAAATAAGGATAGGTGAAAGATACGTATTGAGCTGGACATGGACCATGACAACTTTGGGCAATTGTGGAGTAGTGCTTTTGTTAGAGTACTTTTGGGCCAGGTGAAGTGCTGCTTGAACTGTAGCAGCCCTTCCTGAGTTGAGATGATGCCACAGCAAGTGTGCTTAATCATAGCGTTGAAATCAGACAACTCATTGTTTTTCAGAACTTCTTCGTAGCCGTGAACATCTGGATTGTTCACCTTTTCCATTGAAAAAAGGTGGGATTTTCTTTCTAGGGTGGAGAAAGAGTTGAGCTCAGGTAGGGTTGTATTTTGACAATGAAGCAATTGACTGATGGGGAAGCTTTTAACTGGAACATAGCACAGAGATATGGCACAACTTTAACTTCCGATTAATGGACTTTTAATGGGATTCATAAGACTTTACAGCGTGCCAGAGAAAGATGGGCTGTCTGCACAAGTGTTGCTGTACAGTGAGAGACTGGAGGCATGTGCCATTTGCCAGCTTACTGCACCAGTTCACTAAACCAGATCTGGTGACCTGCTTTTCTTCTGGATAGGGGACATTGAAAGGACAGGTGTCTGCAAGGGTGAATGTGTTACTGATAGGAAGGTGAGTTTGACCTTTGGCCAAACAACAGGAGGAGTTTGCAATATGCATGGTTAAGCCACAAAGGAAAGCAGATTTCATAATTGTATGATCAGGACTTCAAAATAGCATTTTGGCTCCAAGGGCTGAAACTTAGTTTCTATTAAATCAAAGAAGATATATGAACCTCTACAAATTGTGCATTTGCCTGTGGAGTTATGGTTAAATCAGTATCTTTCTAGTACTTGCATTGCTGATAAAAAACTCTAAGTTTGTAGGCAGTGGTGTTATATACTCCTTTTGCAGTATTGAGATTTCTCTTATCTTTCTCACACCACAGCAGTGGGATGAACCATATTTCACTGTTTTGCTAAAATGACTTCCAGAGTGAGGCGGTTGCTGTGGTTAGATGGATGAAACATTTCTGAAGTGTCATGTAGGCATTGGTCTGCTGGTAGACTACTTGTGAGTAATGCACAGCACTTTTCATTTGAAGAAAAGTATTTTAATTTAAACAGGCCTGTTCTATGTATTAAAATGAAAATACTTTAAAAAAACCCTAAACAACTGGAATGGGACTCTTACTGTAAGAGTGCTTTCACAGTGCAAAATAAACTTTTCAAACCTTGGTAACTTGAAGAATTACTCTGTAAAAATGGGAGTTTTGAATCAAACACTAGTATTACTAACAACATAATTCTAGATATGCAAATATGGCTTGTCTCTTATTTCTGGAAGCTACTAAAGCAGTACTTTTGAATGCATTGTTTTCTAGACCTTGGGCCTAAATGCCTGTTAAAATTTCATTTAAATATCTCTTCAGAATGTCTGATTGCACTGCTATCAATCTGATTGTCTTGCTTACACTGATACTTGTAGAAGTATTTAGATATTTGACATCTTGGAAAAGTGCCAAGAAATAATCAGTCTGAACTTAACTATGAGGTTATATGTCGATGTTTCTACTTTTTCCACTTGGTCCCTGGGTTATGAGCAGTAAATAATGACTGTGTCTGGTGCTTTTCTAGGAGACACAGTAAGGTAGACCAAGATAATTCAACAGGCACTTACAAAGCTCAGTTTTGAAAGAAGCAATGCATTAGAACTGTGTCAGTGTATGCCCAGAGGCTATTGCAAACTGAAGGTGATGGGAGCAGTTGTGTCTCCCTTGTGAGAGTCCTCACAGCAGCAATACTAGCACCAGCCTCTGCTCCCTTGCCTGCAGTTCTCTCAGATACAACTTCCATTTGGCAAAACTTAAGGCAGCAGCCTCAGAACTTTCAACCAAGCCTGAAGAGAGTGTAAAGCATGGGGTCTGCTCTGTCTTTTGTATTGGAAGTTCAGTTGCTTACAGCCTTTGCTATTCCTCTAACACACCAAACACCAATGTGTGGTGCAGGTTTTTTGCTACGCTTACAGTTCATAGTTCGAGAAAGGTTAACTGTATCTAGAGAGGGGAAAAAGATACTGAGGAAGCAAGACTTGCTGTTGTAAATTGAGGTTAAGTTGTTTATTTTAAAATTGGCTGTTGAGATGAACCTGAGCAAGACAGACTCAGTGGAGCAAAGTACAGTAATAAGAGAACATGAGTCATTACTTAGTATTTAAAAAAAAACCCCGAAATGAATAGCTGGTATGGAGTCATATACTATAAAACTCTTTGATACTCTGTGGCTAAGATAAAACAAATGTTTATTGGAGGAGGGTTGTAGAGGAAACAGTTAAACAATGTTTTCAAAAGCTTCTTTAGGTATTGTGATCAAATGGTGAGGTGGGAATCCGTGTCACTGGGGAATGTATATACCTGAAAAACAGATGCACAGAAACATTATAGCCTGTTTTACAGAGACAGAACATGAGTTTGCCAGGAGAAGGATAAAATCAAAAGGACTGCTTTTTTGCATTGAAATAGGAGGATAATCTTTGCTGAAACTGACTAAAGGTAAATATTAGCATTGCTGCCTTCTCATTAAAACAAATAGTCTTGGCTTCTGAGTAAAGCTAAATATTAGTATTGCTGCCTTTTCATTTAAACAAGTATTGTCTTGGTTGAAGCCAAGTACTCTATTTCAGTTCCTGTCTCTGAGTAGCCTCGTGTTGTCTTGAGTGAGGATTTCAGGTGCATTGAACATCCTTATCATAGTTTGAGGATGCAGAGATGTAGAAACACTGAATTTGGCCACAAACCTAAATGCAAGAAACTTCATATAAACTTGGGAGGGTGTGTGTTTTTGTGGGGCTGGGGTTTTTTTTGATTGTTTGGTTTTAAATGAGGAGGGGGCCAAGCACTGGAAGAAACTGCCTGGAGAAGTTGAGTGTCCATCCCTGGAGGTACCCAAGCCAAACTGGACATGGCCCTAAGCAACCTGCATTAGGTGATCCTGTCTTCAGCAGGATGAACTGTGTGATCCATGGAAGTCTCTTTCAACATAAAGTTGTATGATTCTTGTTTAAAACAATTTGCAGCAAATGAATAGTGGCTCTGGCATGAAACCTAAGCTTTCCTGAAATATAATTCCAGGTATTTTCCCTTTAGAAGATATAAGTAAGAAGTGCTGCTATTGATTTTTGTCCAAAACTCTTGAGAAAAAGGTATGCTACTGGAAAGTAGTATAACAAACACTGAAATGAGAGACTAGAATATTGTGTGAAAACAGAGATCCTATTTATAGAAAGATGCCTGAATTTTGACTGCCTTGACTTCCTTTTGAGAGAGGAGGGCTACCAGTTAGTCTAATTCAACTTATCCGTTAATAGCATTCCATAAATACCTGGTTCAATGCTTTACTCTTGCATATGTGTTTTATACTTTGAAACAATGTGTGCGGACTGACAGGGCTTTTGTCTTCTCTGAGAACTGCGAGTCCTGGACTTTGGTTGCTCTCTGTGCCTGCCTGCTTGGGCGAGCCCATCTGTATTCTGTTGCTTTCAGAATAATGCAGTTAGTGGTGGCATTTGAACATAAGTTACCTAGAAGGTATTCACAGTAAAAAGTATCTCTGATGCAGGATTAGTTCATGTGTGTCTTGATGTATTAACTTCCTTTTTTTTTCTTTCCATTTGTGCACAGCTTTGCTCAGTGTTTGTGACAGCCAGTGAAGTCTGTTCTTTAGTTGTGTACTGGAGAGGGAAGTTCTGGTAGCCTGGCTCAGCTAGCAGGCTTTTAACTCGAGGACCAGTGCAGGCAGTCTGATTCCTTGTATTTGAACAAGATGTGTACAGGATGTGGATCAAAAAACATTATGAACAACAAGTGAATTATAAGGTACAGTATATGGTGATGCACACCTGCTATGATAGTGGATAAAATACTGAAAGTGTTCCAGGAAAAAGAAAATGTTAAAGTTCACGTTGATGGTGCTAAGGTATGAAACAGATTACACATGGTAACCAAATTGGGTTTGGGAAAATGACTTACTCTAGGCAACATCTCTCATGACATTTTCTGATGCTGTGGATAGGGTGCTGTTTGCCGCTACTGCCTGGACTGACAGTCCAGGAGAACAGAATATCTATCCCATTGCCAGCAGCATGCTGCTTGTTTAATTTTTCTTTGTTTGGGGATTTTTAAATTTAATTAATACTGGTGACTGCTGGCATAGACAGAACCTGTATTTCTCTATTTTCTGAAGTTTAAAAGAGCTGAAGCTTCCTCTTCTCTGTGTACCTACAGCCAATCCAATCTGAATAGAGAACTCTTGTAAAAATCTTTTCCCTGTGACTTGATCTTTTATCACTTAATTTGGTGTTTTGTTTTTCCCCTCTGATTATCTCATTCAGATCCTTTTGACTGTTGAGCTTTCTGCACAAGGGAGTCAATTTCTTAGAAAATAGATAGCTATGCAGAAGGGCAAGGAGAAATGGAGTACTTGAACCTGCTGATGGCCTATGTGAGAAACACATCGAAAGCTACCACTCTGATCCCTGTAAATAATAAATAAAAGGTTGAATAAAAGGCTTTTCAGTGCAGTTGTGATGCTGGTATTCATCCTAGTGGTGCTTCCTGTTGCTCATACCTGTCTTTGAAGAGTACCAAGGCTGGGTTTCTTTGCACTTACTTATGCTTTCATTCAGTCTAGGAGGCAGGAAGCACATTCTTTCTCTTGGCAATTCCTAGCAACCTTATCCCAACTTCTTCAGACTTCTGGGTCTGGAGTAGAGTCCTGATTAAGTGACTGTTCTTACAAGCTTGTCAGCTCAGTTTCTTCTACACTGTTACAGCACAGCTCAGGCTTATTTTGGACAGCATAGCTTCCTTGAAGCACTGGGTGAATGACGGCACAAGAGCAAGTCGGCAGCGTGGTAGATGTCCAGCTTCCTCTTTCCCAGGTGTATGTTCTTTCTAGCTCTAAATCTCTTCTTGCTACTTCGGTTGCTTTTTAGCCAAGTGAGTAAAATAAAAAGATTTTCTTTAATATTTTTGTCACCTCCTACCTCTTATATGAATCCACTGATTGTTTTTTCAGACCCTCAGCTAAGGAATTTCTTTGGGTCGTATGTATATGATCTGGGGGATGCAGTTATGTCCAAATCTTTCAGTTAAGCAAAGCTATAGAAGGTGAGGTGAAAGAGTGGAATTCTCTCCAGTTTCCTGTTCCTATTACTGGAAAGTCCTTATGGTTTGTTCCTTTTTAGGGTGTTCACAGGCTTTACAACCTAAATCCACAATGAAGCTTTTGTAAAGGCTGCCAAACAAATTGATGTGAACTGGCTTATCTCGTCACCTGTGCTTTTCACATGTGGTGTTAAGCAACTGAACTTCCTCATATGCAATGTAAATGTTGTAACAATTCTTTTAATTTAGTCACAAATATGCACAATGCAGTATGCCCGAGGCAAGCTTCCTTCTTCAAGAGTATTTCTTGTTAAAGTCTCTTTTTTTTTTTTTTTAATGGGAAACATGAATTTTGCTTTGTCACTCAAGAGTGTCATCTGGCAGTATGCAAATTAAGTCTAAGAAGGCGTCCATTGACTGTTCTGGTCGCAGTTAGTTCAGTGACAAGTGCCATTGAAGAGCATTAGATACTATGGACCCTGAGACAAGGCCATTTTGATGAATAATGGTGCAGCTTGCATCGTGCAGTGAAAGTTAGTTGCGATATTGTCAACTACTTTGTTACAATGCTCAGCTAAGCACAGTGCTCCAACAGGTATGGCAGCTGCAAAGATGTGCTTGCTCTGGGTGTGGAATGCCATAGATTTTGGCCTTTTGTGAAGAATTTCTGCGTAGGTAAACCAGCTTGTGCTGTATTTGCCATGCTGTATGCCTTTGAAATAATAGGAAAAAATATGCTTGTTCTAGAAAAATCTGGCTAACCACTACGTGTAGTAAGATGTAGTCAAATTTTATGAAATGTTTCTGCAGGGCTTTGCTCTAGCTGTCCTTTGACCAATTTACTGCTGCTTGGAAATTCTTTTCAAAGGAGAATTCCTACAGCCTATGTGCTGAATTCTAATGCAGAAGTAAAAAATTATAGCATGTTAAGTGTCTAGTTGAATGCTTTTACTGTAACGAGAAGATGCGTTGTTTCTGCTGCATATCTGACACCTGCACAGCCATTAAATAGGTGCCTCTTGGCCCTTAATAATGCCTCAGGTAAATGCTAACTGTTCTTGTGTATTCAGAAGCAGTCTGAGGTAGCATGTCACTGTGCTGCAATGGAACCCAGTTTAGAAAATGGTAGACAATTCTTTTATTTGTATCTGGTGGTGTCTGAACTCATGCGAGAAGTACCTTCAAGATATTTGTCACTTCATGAATGGAAATAAGCCTTTCCCAAGGCATGTAGATTGGTATGTATGTCTTGCAGAAAATCCAAAGTCAAGCAGGAAGTACTTCTGACTGCTCCTATACGTACCTTTTTTTTTTTTCCTTATTTTTTTGCTTCTTATTTGGTATGCTGCAGTCCCTTCTGACTGTTGCTCTATGTTTTACCTGTAAACTTTTACTGGTGCTATTCTGGAATTGGGTAGCAATATCTGACTGTTTAGGCTGCTATTTGTCAAATTACAGGCATGCTGTCGGGAATGTGGTTATTTTGTTGTTTTGGGCTTTTTTTTTCCCTAGCATTTGCTTGGTGCTTGCAGAATGTCTTTAGGTGCTATCAATGGATCATCCATATCAGAGACACTGGTGGTGACCCATAGCTTCCTTTTAATTGAGATTTCTCTTTTGGAAAGATAAGGAACAGGCACTATATCTTTGGCTGCTGTGTGTTGTCCTTGCCTTTTTCAGCACTGATATCACTCTCTAAGAGCATAAACACTACTGTGGAGCAGGTTTGGTTTTGAAATCTGAAATTTCTGGCTATACTGTCTGGATTTCATACAACTAAATAATTGTGGTTTTGATGTCAGTGTAATTCTTTCCACGATTACACAGTAATAGCCTGTCAATGTATTCCTGCCAAAATTTAGCATGCTGTTTCCCTCTGAAGTTAAATACTATTAAAATACTACAAGAGGAACAGTCTAAAAGGGATACAGAACTCACCAGGCCTGCATGCAAAATATTGTACTCTTCTATCTTTTGGTTGTCTTTTTGAGGTGCCTGTGCTCCATGGGAATGCTTAAGAAGGTACAGCTGAGAAGCTTCTTTGTGGTGCTGATTTGGCTCTTACTGGTCAAGCATTGCTTTGCTGAAGCCCAAGCCTGGTCTATGTCAGCAGACCTTCATAGCCTCTTTGCTAAAAAGTTGTTTTCTCCCCCTCAGTGTTTGCAATGATACTGGAAGCTGTTCCAGAATCTGGCTGGTCTTAAAAAAGCAGTAGGGACTCTGTAGTTGAAGGTCTGCAGGCTCAGTAAAATACGTAATTTTATTTTTGAAGGCAAAATAAGGTTGGAGAATTATTCTGATACATGAAGATAAGGACATTACCTTTTGAGAGATTTTCATTATTCAAGAATTCAAATTTAAGACATTTTCATTATTCAAAAATAAAATAAGAGTCTTAAGACTGATTGTGTCTCCAAAATGACACTTGCTGTATTTTCATTGGTATTATTCTTATGTTTTCAAATTCTTCTATTGATGTTGGATCACTGTTTAGTCATGTTATAATAAAAGCCATCTTGTTAGAAATGCATTATTATGCTGCTATTTTTGATTTAGT
The DNA here is from genome assembly GCA_013397895.1 of Origma solitaria. Lineage (NCBI taxonomy): Eukaryota > Metazoa > Chordata > Aves > Passeriformes > Acanthizidae > Origma > Origma solitaria. The sequence continues at coordinate 409,408 of VZRL01000934.1, read as the reverse complement.
CTTGCTAGAATTTCCAATGATTACACTGTCTGTTGCTTTACTTGTTTAAACATTATGAGAGGTGAGATTTTTTTTAAAATTGGAGAGTCACTCAAATGGGGAAATACTGAGTGCTAATTCCTTTTAGGATACAATTCAGCTTTGTGACATGCAAACTCTGTTAGTTTTAATCATACCCAAGGATCTCACATCTGTGTTTTCTTGATCAGTTAAAGAGAAGTGTAACATAGACTTGGCAAATAGAAAGCAAATTCAAGACTACAAAAATTCCTTAATGATGTCACGGCTTTGATTTTGATAAATTGAAAGAACTGTAAAATGATGGTTTAAGTTATTTTTCGAAAACACGAAGGTGTGTAAAGCAGGCAATGAGAGTGTGCACATGCATTTGAAATGCATTAACTGAGGGGGAAGTGTGACAAGTACTTGCAGTGGTGGACATACAGCTTACTCTTGACATTGATGTTATGTAGGCTGAGTTTCTCAGAATTACTTGGTGTGACTTCAAAATGTGACAGTGAACTTCCACTAATTAGTGGAATCCGTTTCATTTCCTTCATACAAGCAGGTGTTACTGGTGATGATTCTGTCATCTCAGCCAGGAACCTTCTTGCTTAACTGTTTCAGCACCTGAGCCCAATTGTCTAGGCAGCTGTTTCAGTGAGTGAGAGCCCAGGCTTATTTCAGCAAGTGCAGGTGCCTCCTTAGACTTATAGCCAATACAATTCACAGCCCTGGGCTTTCCCATCTTCTCTGCTGAGTGTGAAAGGTGCTTAACGGGGCTTAGCTACCTGATGGGGCTTGTGCTTTTATTGTCCTGAGTAGCACCTCATCTTGCAAGTGAGGAAGCATTTATTTTATCCAAAGTGCTTTGCAGGCTAAACAAAAGTGATAGAATTTGATTACTTGAATTACTCCTTCTTGTAAAAAAGTCATATTGTGCAGTAAATGTGTTTATATGCCATTAAAGATATGGGGACTGAGTATGTTTACAGGTACTGTTTCTGTGAGGCTGCTGCTTTGAAGTTGATCTGAAGAGGAATAGTGCTCCCAAATCCCTCCGTGCCTCCTGAGCATCCTCTGAACAGCACTGCACAGCTTCTCTCTGATCCTCTTTCTGTTTTGAGGGACCGACCAGTGTGTTTCATTTTTCAGTTCGCTTGGCCTCAGTAACATCTTATATTGTCTGTCACGTGTGTACTGTGACTTTGATGTTAAACCAAGCTTCCAGGCAAAAATGGAATGGTTTTGCTTCCAAAAATCTTTGGAGAGTTGGTTATTGTGAGGTTCACTGAGACTGTGGCACTTTGGTGTATTAGTGACAGTCCATCTTCCCCTTGTAAAAAATCCTTGTGACTACTTACAAATGTTGGCAGCTACTGTATTGTCTCTGTGTGTTGAAGGACAGGATAGGGCCAATTCATAGCCCTGGATGGTAAGAAAATGGAAAGAGTGGCCAAAAACTAAGTAAGAGAAAATCAATTCTTTTGAAGGAAGTACAAGCCGACATTCCTAGTAAAGGTCTGTGGTCTTGTGATCCATTCAATATGCTCAGTGAAATGTCACCAGTTTCATTCAGATCAGTTCTTGACTTTAAATGCTGGTGGTTTTGATGAGTTTTTTTCTTTTTAAACTGCTTTCACCAAGAAATAATTTGAACTTATGAGAGAGGCATTTGCTAATTATTTAATTCTGTGTGTGTGTGTGTTTAGCTTCTCACATGTTAGGGACTGAGGGAAAGATGAAGAAGGGAAGAGTTTATAAATCTGCAGAATTTGTCAAATGTATTGCCTTTAAGTCTTTCTAGTTCCACATGTTCTTCTGATTGTCTCAATAAGGAGGCTTTGTTTTAATGTGGGAAAAAGAGAAAAAAATGTAGGAAGGGCCAGGATGAAAAACTACTTTTGTTTCTATCTTTACAGCAGGACTGTATTGCCTTTGGCATTATGCTTGTGGAGGAAACATAGCTCATAGTTTGTATATGAGTGGGGTGCGGCGGGAATCAGACTGTTAAAATTCAGTGTCCAATTAAATTATTTTACTATTGCAACTAAGAGACATTACTGCTTTTTCACACTGAGGCAGTCAAGGGTGTTAGCCTTCTAAACTAATCTGTAATGTTTGTTGTAATTTAAACTTAATAGCTAAATAGAATAAAATCCAGACTGCTGGCATTGTGCCTGAAGCATCAAAACATGCTGGGAAGTTGTTCTTTTGGGTTTTGGTTGCATTCTGTTTGCGGTTTAACTCTTGGGTTTTTTATTTGAAAGGAGATGCTATTTTATTGCAGGACCTTGAGTAACAGTTCCCCTAGCAAGTATTTGATTGAAATACTGCATTTTTCCCACTTTTTTCAGACAGATATGGGTTCTGTGTCAGCATAAGTGGGGCTTTTAATTTTGTGCATGCACAGGGCTAATCATTGCATATTATTTGGTTATGGATTTCTTGTTTGAAGAATCTCAAATGGTGCCTTTTAAAATATAAATCTGTTAATGCTGTTCTGTGTTTAAGCAAAAGGTGGCCAAATTATGAAGATCTGTAACTATGAAATGTGCGTTAGCAGGCAGTTTCTTTGAAATACCTTTAATTCTTGAAGAATGTATGCCAAAACAGAACATCACACATTCTTATTTCTCTGTTTCTTGTGCTCTACCAAGTTTCTGTCTTGCAGTATTTATCAAACTGTCCTTGAAGGTGTGGTCCTATTTCAAAATGAGTGTTTCCCAAAACAATTTGCAAATTCTGGATCTTACGATTTGGAGATTCTATATTAAAACAGAGTTGACTCCTGCATTTCACCCAGTGAAAGCAGAAACTGTGCTCCTATACTGGCGCAATAAGCTTGCTTTTACTGAAGGCCATTTTTACAGCTGGGTGTTAAAGTAATGAAAATCAAACTGCTGACACAGCCTTAATCACAGCACCACAAGTAGCACTTCTTTGTTTTTGTATGACAGTTTCATTGGTACTATTAATAGCTGGTTCCTTACAGGTGTTCGTGTATAATAATTCTTATAAGACAACACTTGGTAAGTTTTCAAATGAATCACGTTAATTCCAGGATTAATTTTTGAAAAGAGACCTTTTGACTCTTTTTCCTTTTGAGGTTTTTGGTCATAAAAATCCATATGTTGAAAATGTTCATTACTTTTAATTTTTCAAGTGCAGCCTTGTGTGGGGGGAAAACCACAAAGAAACTGGCTTGCCTGTGGCAGTGGGCAGCCCCACTCTGTCTGATGTTGTCAGCCTTCTTGGAAGAAACATGGATCTCTGTTTTACTGCTCTCCATTGCTGCTGGGCTGGCAGCACAGTGTAGGAGGTTTAGCTGCAGCATTGCTCTCTTTGAGAGAATCCCAGGTGTAGCAAAACCGTGAGGAAAAGCTGGTATGCTTCTGTTTAAGATACCAGCGAGGGAAACTGAGTACAGTAGTAAAGCCTTTCCTCTGTTCTTGCTGGCTGTTTATAGGGATGTCTCGTGCTTTTAGCAGAGCGCGTGATGGAAGGCAGAGTTCCCCTTGCAGGCCTTTCTGCTGCTCCCCTTTGGGTCTGGTGTACGTGTTGGGGATGGGAGGACAAAGGAGCGACTGTGTACAGAACGTGAATCTGGAACAGCTTAGGTGGCTATAGTCACTCCTCAGACAGCTTGGAGAAACACCCTCCATGGAGTGAGCTGTAAAAGCTGTTGTTGCCTCGTGCGGTTATCACTGAGTCTCATTTTGGAGCAGCTGAGGGCTGGCATGTTGCCTCTGCCAGGTAGTGCCGGTTAATGCAATAATACACCAGGACATAATTATCTTGACCTTTGGAGAAACTGAACTGAGAGTAATTTGTTTCAGAAGTGAGCAATTTTCTGTGTGTGGCTCCTGGCATCTATAAAGCAAACAAGTCAGTGTTCAACTCCAGTTATAACCTCTCTGGGACTGCTGTTGAAACATGGCTAGCAGACGTGGTGTGGTGCTGATACACTTCTTTCTCCCTGGCCTCTACCTGAGCTTGTTGACATTTGGAAAATGCATATGAAGTTTATGTGCAATTGATAATGCTTTGATATGGATTTCAAAATGATATCAGATACTGTAGTATGTGTCTGTATATAGCTGCACCTTTAAACAGTGTAAGTAGTGAAAAACTTGATCTGGATTTAGCTGAAAGTTCTTAGTTGGCTTTTAAGAGATTTTCTAGGAGGAATGGCTTAATTAGCAAGGAGACCAGCCTTGCAGAACTAACACTCCTGACACTGCTATCTTGTTAATACATTTAGTCACGCTTCGTTTGTTAATTATGAGGTAAAAGGCTGACTAATCCAGGGGAAAGATTGGGGAGGTGGTGGGGGGACTGGAGAGTAAGGAGGAGAGAAATTATAAAGATAAAACTTCTGATGCCTCTAGTTTTGGTTGTTTCAATGGCCTGTCAGCATTGCTGCTGTCAAGCCCAAACAAATCAAATCCTCAGCTCATGAGAGGTGGTTTTGCATCCTCAATGTCTAGAGCAGGAAATGGAAGATTATAGCTGTTCAATGCTGAAGGTTGCTAGTGAACTAAGAGCTAGGAAAAGATGAGGACTCCTAAAATCTGCTCCAGCTGAAAACCTTCTTTCAGGGGTTTTTGGTTGGTCTTCATCTGTAGGTGACTTTGGTTGGCCACACTGCTGTATTGGGTGCTGGGAAAACAGCAGGAATATAGAGCTGACAGTGGGAAGGGAGACTAAAGGCAGGATGGTCCCTTTCAGTGGAAGCATGCAAGAGTGAAACTGTGTGTTCATGAAGGCAAAAAGTATTTTTCAAGAAAGCATGTTTACAGGTTTAAATCAATGAATTGCTTTGTCTGGGTGTTTGCAGTATGTTGTTGATGAATTTGATACTCCTGAAGTAATGGTTAAAGGTGAACATGGCAAGCTGCCTGAAGGTAAATATTGCTGTTCTGCCTCAGCAGTTCTGGATTGGTGTCATTATATTCTAACTTGATTCCTTGGTCGCTTTGTTACCATGATTTGGTCATCATTCTCAGTACCTCATCTGTACCTGGCTTTTCTTAGGATTCCACTTGCAAACGATTTCCTGTGAATTCCTCATGACTAAGTATGAGCTCTGTAGTGTGTGTTTCAGTAAGTAATAACACTTTATATAGACAGAAGGTGCTTTATCTCACTTCCTTTAACACTTTGAAGAAGAGCTGCTGTTCTGGACAGCTGTGAGATGACCTTGTTGGGTGTCCAGACCTCTTGACAGTGGAGTTTGAAGATGAATAAGTTGGGTCCATGCTCTTTCCTCCATCATTGGAAACTTAAATGCAGTGAAACTTGAGGTGAGCATGAAAACTTTCGTCAGGTTTCTTTGTGATGGGAAAAGAAACTTCGTGTGTGTTTGAAAAATCAAGAGGAGAAATTGTTGCCATCAATTGGGAGGGCCAAATGGTCTAGAGAGAAGAAGAAAATCCAAAATCTGAATGCAGAGCACTGTTTGGAATAGGACTGGGCCACTGTTTCCCTCTTTTCCCTGCCAGGGACAGGAGGCTTGTGACCCAGAAGTCCTATAATGGCTTTCCACCTGGAAGGTGGAGCCAGTGGGTCTGGCTGGGCTGTCTTGAAAGGGAAGATGAGCCTTTTGCATGGAGGAGATATTGATGGTGAAAGGTTTTTTTATAAGGGGGGGGCAAATGAGGTAACTGCTAACAGTCTTGATTAGCATTTTGTATCTGATTAAAACCCCTAACCTTTCCTAGTCCGTAAGAGAGGATGCAACATACACAAACTCGGTCATAACAGTCCTTATGTTTTTCAGGCCTCCTTAAGTTGTTTTATGCCTCAAAAGAAATCACTTGCCTGGAGTTACTGTCTTTGCTTTGTTCATTCCTTGGTTTGAAAGCAGGCTGTCAAAGTGTAGCTGCACACCTTAATCTGGCTGAAGACAATACTTGGACAAGTGCACTTCCCGACATGCTACAAATGCATGGCTGTGCTCGTAGGAAAGATCTGGTCATGCCTAAACCTGAACTTTTTATCACAATTGAAAGGTTGTATTTTTAAGCAGCAAGAAATTGTGTCCCTTCAGTATATTGGCTTTCTCCCCTTTTTCCTCAGATCTTTTCTCCTGCTGTGCATTTTCTCATTTGGATTGTATCTCTTTTATATGAAAATTAGCCACCCACCTCCTGTGCTGTTAGGTTTTGGTTATTAAGAAATCTGTTGCCAGAAGCACTGTCATCGAGCAGCTGTGGCTGCCACCACCTCCCCCCTTCCCTTTCCAAGCTTTCAGAGAAACTGATGGCTAACTTTACAGCTGATGTCAGCCCTTCAGCTTCCCAAGTTGAGTGGGAAGGGAGGAAAACTCCTCAATGAGCAGTCTTCTCTCCAGATATGAAATTATGTAGTATGTGTCTTTTTTCACAAAGTTCTAGTGTGTCACAGCTGGAGTGCTCTGCAGTGATGTAGTGCTGGGCAACGAGCAAAGTAATTCATGATATTTCTATCTGTCCTGCTCTGAAACTTGTGAGGTTGCCAGTTTATTCCCAGACATGACTTTTTTGCATGCTTAAAAAAGCCACAAAGTTAGCCAACAACAATTTGGTTCTTTTCTATTAACGATTTAGCCATGTCCAGATGTGCAGAGATTTACATACTTCTTCCACCCATGAGGAGCTGTGGGACTATTGCATCTGAGTGTAGTTTCAGGAAGTGATAAGGTTTCTGTTCCAGCAGAAAATTGTACTTATCTTCTGGAAAGAACATTTCAAGTCATTTGCTGAATGTTACCTATTGAAAATTTTATATGTATCTTGTTCATCTGGGTACAAAATAGGTTGTTGCAGAAGATATGTATTGCTTTGCATAGTGGCAGCCTTTTTTTAAAAAAGTCTTGGACTCTGATGAAGAACAGAAATCTTTTTGGTTTTTTGGCAAAAGGTGTATTCACTGTGGTTATTGTAGAGGATACATGTTAGAAAGATTCAAGCTATGTTGTCTTGACAAAGAAAGAAAATTTAATAGAATTCCTTTACTTAAAAGAAGGAAATTAATGTGAGTAGGATGAAATCCTTCTGTTCTTACATATGCTTGGATGATTTTCAGTTTTCTCATGTGTTCAGATTCTTCACATTTTACAGCACTGGCATTTGGATTTTCAGATTCCTTGTGAACTGAGCTACTTTTCCTCCTTGGTGTCTCAGTGAGGAGGGTTTGCTTATGGATAACTGGCATGGCAACTGGTAATGAAGAAAACAAAATAAAGTAGTACTTTGTAATTTGGAAGGTCTAGAAGGAACTGCTGGAATGTGTGTGATGTTTGTTGACAAGAATTACTGCTTGAAGTTAGTTAATGCTTTTGCGTATTCTATTTATTAAGTACAGTTTTGCACTATATCAGCTGGTATTGCTGATGTCTGAATTAATACTTCCGGGAAGAAAGGCAGAAGTGGTTAACACAGGTTATTTTTGGCAACAACAATGTGGTTTTGATGCAGAGCACTGTGGATCTTCTGCAGGGTTCTGCTACCACCATGATGGGTGAGTTTGGTGGCACCATTTCCTAGAAACTTCCTGTTTTAAGACTGTCCCATTTTGCCTCCTGTGTTTCTTGCCAGGCTTTTGCAGTGGATCCTAAAATTTCCTGCATTGACTGTTTCATAGCATGCCAACCCAAATGAGCCAACTATGAGAGAAAACAGTGTGAAGAAGAGAGAGGGTGTTTGACAGTGGTGAATAATCTTTGGGGTGAAGTGAGTGGTTTGGAGCATGGTCTCGAAGACTTTTTTGGGACAAGGGATTTTGTCTCTGATTCGGCTGTATTCATAAACTCCTAAAAAAGTCTGCTCATGCAGACAAATAGGGACTTTGTGATCTTGTTCATCAGACTCTTGAGAAGGCTTTTTCTCCATGCTGACCATGTTCCAGTCCTTATAACCCTTTTCTTCTGCCAGACTCAGCAGTCTTGTGGGCCTGTGAAGTATTTTCTGGACTATCAGAGCGAAGGCTTTACAGAATTTCTCTTCCTTAGTAAACTATGATGAGCCTGGGAAACAGAAATGAAATCTAAGATCATCTCTTCTGGTTTTTGGTGTTCTGGCTAGTTTGGGTCAGGAGGCAGAACTGTGCTGTAATCTAAATGAGGGCTGTTAGAAGTAGATCAACATTATGTAGAAGATAAATGGGGAGTGATAGTTTTGAAATAAAACAGAAGCAGAAGTTATCTGCTGATGCAGATGATTAAAACCCCACCAAGGATCTCATTAAACAAGAGGCTGGATAAAGAGGTTCGTGCTGGATGTTGGTTAAGTGAAGGTGGTAGTCAGAGAGAGAGGGCAGAGGATAGCTGTCATGAGGACCGTGCAACTGAGTGGCTGAGCAGTGAAACCAGGAAGAATTCAGGACCCTTTTTGTGGTGCTAGTGAAAACTATATAGTGTGTGCAGAAGCAAAAGGCAAATTTTGGTCTTTTAGAAGACCAAATTCTGCACATTAACTGCAGAATGCCAATTCTTATATCAAAAGCATGGAGTTTTATATTTGAAGTGAGTTAGTGTTTTGTTGCCATTTGAATTTGGCAGTAGGAGGACACCTTCTCAGTCATTAGTTTGAAAACCAAACCGCTCAAGTTCTGTGTGGCTGGTCACTCTGGAGACAGGTATGTATGTCTCTATTAAATGAATAGCCTGTGTGTTTAAATTCATCCTTTAAAAGTCTGATATGCTGTGACTGACTGAAGCATTTGATGCTCTATTTTGATTGAAGTTTAAAATGGAGCAGCAATCTTTCCATCAGAAAGCTGCCTGGGATAGGCTGTTCATCTGACTTTTTGCTTTCTGAATAACAGCTTGTAACAATTTTTTGTGTTGTTAAAAAACAATTACTTATTGCTATTTCTGAACTATTTAAGAAATGAAACAGATGTTGTTTACTGCAATTCAAGTATAGAGGCTCCACAAGTACCACATGTGCTACAGTGATAACCTTCCTTCAGTTCTGTGTTGGAGTATTATGCCAAATGCAGTCTTTGTGCTGTAGTACAATGACTGACATCTTATGCCCAATGCAAACCCAATGGTTTCTTAGTGCTAACCTTTTCAGTTTTGAACATAAATAGGTTGGAAATGTTTGATTTCTTCCATTTGGAATAAATGTGGATGCTTTCTGAGTATCTTCTCTTGATATCTTTGAATTTTGGAATGCAAAATCACTCATTCTTACATATCGTAAACAAGGAGGATAGAAAAGGTCTCCAGTACTGATGTAATTAAATCTGGAAGTGACTCTTAAAATGCTAGATAAATAGAAAGAGCGATTGCCTATTTATTAACTATTTAAAGCAACTTGTACATAATTATCAAAAGACAAAAAAGTATTCTGTGCAAAATAAGATATCTACAAGGTACTTGATGCTTTATAGGCTGCTGCTTATGTGGTGTGCTGGCCAGATTCAGTCCTTAATCACTGTCTATCATTTTCATTAATGAGAGAGAGGAAAGGTGTGGAAGAACCATGTGAGAAGCAGGGCCTGAAGTATCAGGAGTGCTTTGACAATAGAGGGTGCTGGGGCTGCTGTGTTTTGTGCTAGTTGTGGGTGAGGAGCTGAGGAGGGGCCTTTGGAAACAAATGTGAGAAGAGTAGAAAGACACTGCAATTCCTTTTCTCTGTCTCCAAGATTTGAGGATCCTCTTTTCTGTCAGTCCCCAACTAAGGTCGATTTCTTCCTCCATAAGGTGGATATTGAATTTAGCTGAGGCTTTCTCCCTCAGCTTGCCTGTCTCCATTCTCATCCCCTGAGAAATGAGGGAGGTGTTTAATGCATCTTGGTGCGTGCACTTTGTTCTTTCCGTGCTTTTTTTGAGAAAAGAAATCATAGCCTTTGTCCAACTTCCTTGGAGAGCCTTGGTCAGTGAGACAGTCCTGGCTTGGGGGCAGTGATCTATAGGGTCTTTCACCCTTGGATGTCGTCTTCTGGTGTCTGTTTCCCATGAGGCTGTAGCCTGTGGAGTTATTTGGGCTGCAAATACAATGTTTTGCTCCAGGGCACTATGATCAGACAAATACCCACTGTCTGAAACCTTCCCTGCCAGAAGTGCATGGAGCTGTGTTGCACTGTTTTGAGTACTGAGCCAATGTCATGTGGGAGAATGGAGGGAGCCTGCAGGGATCCGCCTCAGTGAAATGTGAGGTATGGACTTGTCTTCACCCACAATTATGCCCAGCTTTCAGTTGAAGCATTGAGCTGACATCTCAGTAACAAAAAAACCCCGTACTTTTTAGGTTAAAATTGATGCATGTGGTGGCCATCACTTATTTCACTGTAACTGTGTGCAGATGGAGATTGGGATTTGAACCCCTCTCGCCAATCACTGCAAGCTGACAAATGTGAAATGGAGAACTCGTGCTAATCAAAAAGGTGTCAGTCAAAAATGATCTTGTTTTAAATGAGCACAGATTTTAGCCACACAAATATTTGAGGGCTCTGGGCTGCTACAGGCATTTCTAATCTAAATGAAATGAGGTGTGTGTACAGGTGTCTAATCAGTTTTGATACTGTTCAGAAACTTCTTGTAGATTTATTATGTTGAACCAAGTGACTGCAATATGTTGAGTGTGAGTTAGACTTTGTTTAACCACAGAAAATGCCTTTTCTCTAAATCTTGATTCTCAGTTTAAGATTGAGATTGAAAACTCTCCACTGAACTAATAAACCTGAACAGCTTTTTCATAGGAAATGATCTCAGTGCTTTAATTGTAATTAAGATGATATCTTCAATACCAAAACTTACACACATGTTAAAGTTACTGATTATTTTTCACTTTTAGTAGGAGTCAGAATTCTAGCTATTTAGATTTATAGCAAGTCTTTTTTTCTTTTTCTTGTATGTGAGGAGGGAGATTCATATAAAGGCTTTCTCAATTCAGATCTTAAGTGATTATTACATACATAGTATACAAAGAGTGAGCTATGTATTACTGTTCCTTCAATAATACTCCATTTTTCTCATGAATGTTATAGGATTCCTGTCAAAAGCCAATAAATGGAAGAATCTGCTTAATAAACCATGTGAAAACATGGTTGAATTAAAAAGGAATAAGAAGAATATTAAAGAGAAAATGTTACAAAATGATTGCCTTTTTTATAGCAGTAATGTCTTTAGGCTAATGGAAAAATATCTGGTTTCAGTTTCTTTCCAGTTTGAAAGGCTGGTAGTTTCCAAAATGAATGAAGTATTTTCCTGTTATAGCGTGGTAACTTGCACCAGATATGTGTGGTGCTCTAAGGACAAGAACTCTTAGCAGAAGAGCTGCGTCGTCAATAGGAACCATCCCTGATCTTCCTTGGCTTTCTTTAAACTTCTCAGAACTTTGCTTTTTCTTTGCCCTTCTTTTGCATAAGCACATCTCCTCTCTTCTCTGCCTTTCTTTTCTTCCATTCTTCTTTGCCCATTTTTTGCCCTTCTTTGTTCTTCTCTGCTCTTTCTCTCTGCTCTATTCTGCCCTTTTGTTTTGCAATATTAAGAGAATTGGGAGCATGGGTTTTTCAGGGTTTTGTGGGCTTTTTTTTTTCTTTAACAAAGAAATAATTCTGGCTTTATTAAAAACAACCAAAATCTTTTAACCTTCTCTGGTGGACTTCTCTTCCAGCTGTTGCTGAAACTGGGGTGCCCCCGGCTCATTAGACTGTGCAGCTGAGGCTGCTGTGCTCACTGGAAAGCAGGACATTTATGATTGAGCTTTTATTTTATTCTAGGGTTATTTTCTTGACAATTTTTTTCCAGGCTCTTAAGCAAGTTTTGCAAGCAGTTCAGAGAATGACCAACCTTAACACAATGTCTGGACAGGCCTGAGTAATGTGGCACAGGAAAAGCATTTGCAAATCTTTTTGCAACTATATTTCGAATGTGTCAGCTCTCATCCTTTTTTATACACTGAAGATGTGTGTGTCAGGTGAGTGGCTTCTTAGTTGTTTGGGCTTGGTTTTGGTAATACTGGTGCAGTTTTAAAAAGGGTGGTCTGCAGTATAATCAAAATGGAGTGTGAAAGCAAAGTACGTTTGCTGCAGGTTTGTGACATTAATTTACTTGCTGCAGTTTATAAGAATAATTTAAACACTTGAGGATGGGAAAAACCACATTTATATTAACTGTAAAGATAAAATCTGTGGCTTTTCAGAAAGTGTTGAAGGCTTCCTTCACTCAAATACTTTCCCATCATGCACAAAGCATTTAATTTGTCTGTGTGCACTACTTTGAAATCCTGTAGAGCTGGAATTGTTCCTGAGTGAACTAAAATTTGTTTCATTTAAAGTTTTTACATGTGAGAAAAATTTATAGTTGTGGTGATCTAGGAGTCCTGTTATGGGCAAAATTGTCTTGGTTTATGGATATGCTTTCTTCCAAATATAAATACCAACAGGTCCTTCTGTGCTGTCTGTACCTTACTTTCCCCTTATCCACCCAGGGGTTATTTGGGAGATAAATTGGAATATCTGTTCCTTAAAATTGGGGGTGCCAGGGGCCCTTGGTTTTAAAGCCACATAATTATTCTTATTGACTCTTGTTGGTATTTCAGTTTGAGTTGATTTTCAAAGCCTACACATTATGAAACATGCTGACTGTTAAGTACAGATTGGGTGTTGCCTTTGGTATTACTTTTCTTAACCAGGAGAACATTACTCTTTTTGAAAAAAGAAAATAATTTAAAAAATATATATGTGGTTTTATTCTTGGCATTATGAATTAATAGTCATATTATCATGCAGCTTGTTTACTGTATGATAATATTTTCCTGTGGCTGGGGCCAACCTGTACTCAGTTAAACGGACTGAAGCACCAGCAGCTGGAAACCTTTTTACTTAAAGCAGTTTTAACTCTCTTTGGGGGAGAGGAGTGAAGATGGGATTTTCAGCTTCGGAGCTGGGCTACAACCAAATACAACAGAAAGGAAAGGTACCACCCATCAGGCAATCATCATTGGTTTTAAATGAGATAAACAGAGGCTTCTTTCATAGCTTGCTTCCTTTCTCTGCACCTTTTAAAGGTGTTCAGAGAGGAAATCTTCCTGCCATCAAGTGCAAGATTGTCTCTGGTTATGTTTTGTAGATTAAAAGGCTTATTTTTCTTCCAGATTTTCTGTTTAAAGTTGCAATCAGCTTTGTAAGGACTTGTTATTCAATTTTACAAGAAAAATAAATTCAAGTGAAGTAAATACTCTCGATGCACCTGCTGAAGAAGATGCTGTTGTGGAAGGTTTTCAATAAAATCCTAGATTTCTAGCTAGCAGCTTCCTCCAGTTTTTTAAGGTTTCTAGCCTTTCAAATATCTAGCCACAATGTCCTGCTATAGTTTTTGCAAACCTGCGTCTGGTAGTACAAGTAATTTCCAGAGGCTTTAATTACATGGATCCACTTTGGTATATATATATAAATTGTATTTAAATTAAAAAAAACAAAAAACCCCACTAAAAATCTCTTTGCCTTGGCTAAAATGTGAGAAGTAGCACATGAGTTTTCTATTATCCAGAAATATTTTATTATTCTTCTTATTAGACATAAGGTATGTGTGTTTGAGGGGGAGGAATTAAGGCAGTAAGGCAGTAAATTATTTGTTTTATCCTTTGCTGTGCAGGTCAAGTAATCTACCTTAACCTTAACACTCTGATTAGTTGTATCCTACAGGAGGTTGTCCTATAGCCAGCAGCATGCAAGAATTAAAGCAAATTAGTCATTCAATCAGATTCCTCTTTGAAGCTGGATCTTCACACTGGAGCGGTTAAGAATCTCTCTACAGGCACAAACCAATATCTTTACCCCCTTCTCTCTTTTTCTTTTTTTTCCCCTTGGAGATAAGCTATCTAAATTTGAAGAGCTCCTGGTGGCATTGCTACGCTAACTCAAAATGAGTTTTTTAATGGCAGGTGTCTCTGGTACTCTTAATGATTTTTTTTTTTTTCACAGTTTATTTTAATGGTTTCCAAATATACAGCAAAGGGAAGCAAAATTAGGGGTTTGACCACCTGTTCAGTCTTATGGCGGCAGGTTCAAGTGGTTGGGTAACATTTCCTCAAATAAGAGGAGAGAGGTTAAGTCATTATAATGAAGTATTTATAATGACAGTAGGTATTTTAGGGTAAAGGTTTTAATATAAATGCGCATAGTTTTAAAAAAAGTGTACATAGCTTCTTTCTGCTTTTTTGGAAGACTTCTGTTAAAAAAAAATACTTTGATATAAGAAACTGTCTTAACTAAGACATTGACTAAAGTGTTGAAAGTTACTTTACCAAGACTGGGAATGTACAACACCCAAAGCTCACAGGTCAATGAGAGAGCTATGAAATCAGAAATATAATAGCAGGGCTACTGAATTATTATTAATAACTTCATTCCCCCAGGGGGAAAAAAACTAGCTGAATTCTTGATTGTTATTTAAAAACCTGAAAATTGTAGTAGTTTTCCTAATCTTGCAATATTGCTAAAAGCAGAGAAACTTGCTATGGAAAATTTGTCAAATGTCCTGAAAAATGTTATCACTGCTTAAAAAAAGTTAACTAAAACTGATTTTGGGTTTGACTCCCAAAGTCTCAATAAGAAGCTGTAGCTTTAGGACTTGCTAAGGTATATCTTAATGTGTATAACTATTAGTTTAGAAACAGAAGTATTCTGAAAACTTCTGTTGTCTGAAGGGAACACCCATTTAAAAATGAGACCTTCCAATTTCACTTGAAAGTATTGCTTTTCTCATAGTAAACGACTGGTGTTATAAAACAAGGGAATATTGATAAATGCAGAGAAAAATATTGTTGTGCAAAAGTTGTGAAAGCAGACTAACAGTCAGTTTGTTTCCCTTAGTGATATTCCTTGCCTCCCATAACAAGGAACCTTTCTGAACATTTGATTTGGGTCACAACCATTTATCAGACCAACTCACAACCTTTTATCTAGAGATCGGAAAGGAGGATTTGAGGACTTTATCTCCTTTTATTTGTTTTGATAGTAAGACTTCTGAACAATTTTAGTAAGATAAAATATAAAATGGTATTAAAATAGAGAAGGCATTTAATTTGTTGGGTGTATTGTAATGAATTGTAAATTATAGCAAGCTGGATCAGAGATTTAATTTAGCCTCGTATTTTCTGGAAGTGCTGGCTGTGTGGACTGATTTTCTGTTGTGAGTTGTTAGCAGGTGTTCATAGAGGAAGTTGTAGTTAACTTTTAGGTGCAGAATGTGTCTTTTAACAACTTAAGAATGTAACATGGTGGATTTTTGCAGTATGGTGAAGCATCAGATGAACAGTCTGTTTGTTGCCTTATCACTATTGACTGTTATTTTTCCGAGCCTTGCCTGGGAGAAAAAGTCCTGCTGTGCTGGTTACTGTTGTCTGATTAGTTTCCATTATTTTTGCTTTCAATTGATGTAATATGGATAGGTCAAGACAGCACAGGCTATAGCGATAAATTTATTTATTGTAGGAGTCTTGCAGAAATATCAATGGTAAGCTTTTAATTAGACAAAGCAGGGGACAGGATCCTAATGAATTAACATAAATAATACTTAAAAACTGACTCAAATCTTGTAAGTTAAAAACTTTTTTCTGATTTAAATTTCATACTATAATTCAAGAATTCGTCTGATCTCGAGTACTGCTTTGACTAGTCATACGTTAGAAAGCCTTGAACCTCATTGCGTTATTTGAGCTATGTAAGTTTTGGTTTTATTCAAGTAGTGCTGGATTCTTGTGTTGAAATCATGCCCTGAAAGGAGTTATTGATAGCATTTTGTAAAATACAGCACTGAAGGATAAAGAGTTTTGAAAAGCAGGTGGTAGTTTCACAGTAAGGCTGATTTGTGTGTGTTAAAAGGAAAGCAAACTTGCAGAACTAAATAGGCTCTACAGTCTTATGTTTTCTTACTGTTTTTTGTAAACAAGACTTCTTTTGTGCTTGTCCCTTGGTGTTTCTAACAAGTTACGTATTTTTCACTATAATGGGATGATAAATGGAGTGATGCCACATTATTTGGTTTCTTACATATTTTTTTCATTTTGCTTTATCCCAGAGGTCTGTTTTTAACTTGGAAACACTTTATACTGAGTTGAGGACATATTGAGTGTACTAATTTCAGTTTCACAGATGTTGAAAGTTTCCAGTTAAAGTGAAAAATGGTTGGGGGATAGAGGCTACCTTTGGAAATCCTAGAGCATCAGATGTCAAGCCTTTTTCTTCTGTGTTTTTGTCTCTTTTCTTGCCTGTGTGTGTATGTGGGGAATTATGGAATGACAACTCTGTCCCGTACTAGCGGATGTGAGTCCTCTGAGCTTCAGAACTGCTACAAGTAGTGAACAGCATGAACTGCTCTCTGAATTTAACCACATTTCTTTACTTAGGATATCATACCACTGTGTGGCATCACCTTGGTTCAGTCATATTTGTGTAATAAATTGGGCTTTGGAATTTTGTCACAATTTCAACTTTCTCTTTTATGCCCTCAGTCCAGGAAAAATCAGGCATTGTGAGCATCTTCATTATCTTCCTTAATTTGTTCCCCTCCTTTACAGAGGAATGCACTCCCTGCCACAAGCCCCCACAAAGATGGGAGATATCTTTTGCTCTGAACAGTTACTGACTTGTTTAAATCTGATTTCTCTTGCTGAGTAGCAGTTTCTGAGGTAACAGATAGTCTGAAGTTAAAGCAGTGAAAGTGGTGTTCTCTCTTCCAAGTATTTGAAGAGATTTGTGGTCTTTAAGTAAAAATACTTAGAATAAACCTATCATAGTAAAATATTCTCTATGCTTCACAGGCAAATGTGGTATGATGAAAAAAAGGCTTTTTTCTTATATTCAACAGTTTTTTTAAAATAGACCTTGATCTTCAGCACTGTTGTCACCTTCCGTATGTTTACATTTAGAGGCTTTTAAAGAAAGGCTTAGCTCAATGGTGGGTGTGAAAGTCTGAGACTGCTGTTTATACTGGGCCTGTTGTGTTTAAAACATGCTCAGCACCTTTGCTCGATTTGGCAGCACATGCATGTGGGTATATTTCTTCTGCACGCCTGGGAAATTCTTGTGAGCTATGGGAATGAAGAGCCTGTGACAGCAGGGAATGTTGAGGCTTCAAGGAGGTTGTGTTGGCTGATTGTCATCAGAAAGGATGGAGCTTTTGCAAATCTGCAAGGTCAATTTGCTCCCAGATCTATACCAAAGAAATTTATAATTACTTATTACAGAAGATCTGTAGAGAAGGACTATAGAATTGTATATTAGAGAGGCAAAACTGCAGTAAGTACTTTTTTGGTGGTAATTGAGCTCTCTAGCTGGTAATCTGAAAAGACAATGGTCCTAGACCTGATTGAATGTGGTTGCTCCATTTAGCCTTTAACTGCTGCCACAGCGTATTCATCTGAGTAAGTTCACCTAAGAAATGCCCACCTTAAATCACAGAAACATCTCTTAGAGCGTCTCATTAGTCTATAATTACATGTACATGATGGCTTGGGTTGAAAGAGAGAAACCATGAATCAAACTTGATTAAACCACAAAGAATGATGTGGGTGGTAACATCCTCTCTTATTCTTATGCTGAAATGTTCGTGTTGTGATGTAGCTTGTATGTAAAGTGGAATCTGTCAGCTTCTGGCTGCTGAAGTGGGGCAACACACTTTAAGGTAGTGTAATCAACTTGATAAGAATCGGTTCTCTCTTTTTTTATTTTTCCTTTGCAGGCATCTAAAATTGTAATATATATCTAGCAGTTTGCTTCTTTTCGGCTCAGTGAAACTCACAGTTTGACCCTCATCTCTCTGACCAAAGCATCTCTGAAACAAATTTGCAACTTATTCATCCAAATTATTTTTCTTGCACTAGTTGCTCAGATTAAACAAGTAAATATTGTGCTTTCTTTTGTCTGTAAAGACCATCTACAAGGTTTGGGAGGGGGGACATCCAAAACAAAAGCCCACGTGCTCAACAAACCACGATGTTTTTTGTAGTTAAAGTTGTCCCTAGTATGTTCCCATGAAAAGTTTGATTTACCTGGAGTTTTCCTTGTAAAAGCTTTGTTAGAGAAGTCCTAACTAGCTCAAGAGTTGAGCTGTTTCTATGTTGAGTAATAATCCCAGTAGTATTAGAGAGACACCATGATAAATGGTGCTCTTTCACTGAATCAGGAGATAATTTTTACCATTTTTATAATATCAGAGCTTTTTTGCATGAATACAATAGCCACTGAAACTAAATTACTATCTCATGGTTAGAAGCCATGGGCAGCTTCAATTAAGAGAAAACTGCATAGCAAAAGAGTTATCTTTGCCAGTAAATGTAACTGCTTGGTATTCTTACCTGATATAGTTACTATTAAATATAGGAAGAGGTTGTGCGGACCTTTTTAACTGAATTTTCTAAACAGTTTTGCTGGGGTTTTTTTTGTTTTTTGTTTTTCTTTTTTGGGTTCAGTTTTGGTTTTTTGTTTGTTTTTTGTTTTTTGGGGATTTTTTTGTTTGTTTTCGTTTTTTTCAGTAAAACACTTCTGAAGTTAGGCTATGAAAATGGCTGTATTACATCTATCTGAATAATATTTGAAACATGCATGAGAACACAAACTCTGGCAAGTATGGAGATAAAACAGAATAATTCTAACTTCCTGTCTTGTGTAGATGATTGATGTTGGTTGCAAGGTTGGGTTTTTTTTATCGTTTGTGTGTTTTTGGTTTTCTTTTTCCCTTGCTGTGACTGATTTATTGGCTTTATTTCTACGAGCAAAGAACACTAAGACTTAAGAAAATTCTTCCAGTAAGATCAATATCTGTGGCCAGAATTATATTAGTCTTTGAGTGGTATTTTTGATTCTTACCACAAAGGTCCTCTGAAATTTGCCATTTTTAACAATCCTTAGTGTGTTAGTTGTGCTGGTGTCTTAAAGAAACTCATGTGGTAGCCAGCAATGAAACAGATACTGCATAAAGCTGTACCCAAGAATGGTCTTAATAATAAATGGCTAGTGTACATGCCATGTATAGTTTTAGAAACATTTAAGATGCTTTAAAAGTAATTACATATTTGACAGGTCCCTTGTGGTGAGATTTTGCTTTGCTTAAAATATATCCTACCATTCATATTTTATAAAACAGCTTGTCTCTAGTTTGAGCTTTGTTTTGTCAGATTTATTAGCAAAACAATTTTATGAAGACAAAGCTATTGTAATAAATGTGGTGAATGATTTGCTCTTAAATTCACTGACTTGGGACTATACCACAGCTCCCTTGCTGAGTACTTATACATCAGCTGTAGTTGGATAATGTGATAAAGGGTAAATGAGTTTCTGGGTTCTTGTATTCCTTACTGTAGAATAAAAATATTTTTCAGTGTTAATATGCTCCAGTTGAAAGTAAACATGTATGCTAACATGGCTGGCTTCTTGAAAATTACACTTGGAGAGTAGAAATTAAAAATATTTCTTATTTTCATTGAACTTTGCATAAATTTAGTAGGTACATTAAAAAGAAAAATAAGTGTGATATTAAAAACTTAAAGGAGCTGCTAAAAGCAATAATAATAAAATTCTCTGTGAAAGTTGATTGGCAATCATGTCATGATCTAGAACTTGTGGATTATATTCCTGTTGATGGAGAAGTGAGTAAATTACTTTGGTTCTATTATTAATGTTACTTTTCTGAAGCATAAGCTTGAAGCAACAGTTATGGTGTGTCATATTCTTACTTCCGTGCTTTCGTAAAAGTCCAAACCACTAAATGCACAAAAACATACGTAACTTCCCCTGCTGCCCTGAGTTTTAGTGATTTGATTGATCATAAAATTGATCAGATTGCTTAATTTAGGGGATGCTATTATCAACTAGATTTCTTGGCTGTGGGAATGTACAGTTCAGGATAGTTTCAGACTATAGGTTTCTTGCTTTGTTCATTTCTGTAAAGAGAAAAAATAAAAAAAGGAAACCTAAATTGTTCTGACAATGTCAATAGCTTTTATCTGTTAACGTTTGCCTGTACCCCTTTGCAGCTCCAGAGAAATCACAGTTAAAAGCACTGCCATAGGAATTGCTGCTTTTCAGGTATTCTTTTGGCAAGCAATGCCTACTTTTTTCTTTATTTAACCCTTCAAAGCTGAGAGTTCATATTTCTCAACCCAAGTGCAAATGCATGTTGGTATTAACGTGTCAGCCTTGAGGTAACCCCAGCTGCTGCCGGGAGTGTTGAAGTCCAGACCTGTTGTAGCATCGCAGAGAATTGTCCAGTTCGAAGTGCCCTTCATGAAACCATGGCTTTGCATCAAAAGGGTTCTTGGAAAAATCTCAGTTCTGGAACAAAAGTAAGAATGTTAAATAATGTATTTTTTAAAAAAAAGTTAACAGGGCACAATAAATTAATTGGGATAAATATTTATGTAACCATGAACAGCTGAAACCTACAATATAGGATTATGTGGCATTTTTACATGAAACAGGTCATTAAACTTACTGTTGCTGTTGAAGGGGAAATAAATACTTGGTTTGTATTTACAGATTTAGTTTTATGAATAAACTACTGTATGAGTTTCAAAAATGTTAGATAAAAGAAGTTTCTGGCATATGTGTTCTTTAATTGAAATGAAGAAAAGCATTGCTCTCTTTTTAAATTGGATGTCTAGACAGGGGAGGTGCATTTCCTTTTATTGAAGAGAGTTGGATATTTTCTAAATCTAGATTAGAGATGTTGCAGGCAGATGAATGTGAATCAGCTGGTTTTGGAAAAGTTTAACAGGCATTTTTGTGTTGCATGCTTACTGGTATGCAGAAGCTCTGTGTGTGTGTGTGTATGAGCCCTTTTCTTCCTGAGCACTAGTGCTAAGTTACAGATCTTAAAACAAATTTCTCACTTTGTGTGAAAGCAGCCTTCACAGTGCCTGCCTGTGACTTGCTTTTTGTGAAGTAAGGATGTATTTTGCATGAAGCTTAAATCTAATCCTATTTTTTGGTGATGGTTATATAGATGTCTGAGTATCTTTTATGGTGATTAAGTTCTGCTCTGGGATTCAAAATCTGGCTGCTGGAGAATTTTAGTTTGGGCACTCTAACAACATTTCAGATTTTTTGGTTTATTGTTATTGAATATTTCTTATTCCTTTTGTCACAGGCCTCATTCAATGCACTTCAGTGCATTATTTCAATAGTTAACTGAAGAACAGAGCATTGTTTTGAAAATAATAATATATTAATGGTATTGTATAGAAAATAGTAATAATCAAATGTTCTAACCTTTTAATACATTGTTTTTTTTTCTAAACATGCCTTCTATCAACATTGATTAATTTTTATTATTTTAGAAGCAAGACTGATGCAGAATGCCATGCTGATATACAGTGTTTACTTAAATTAACCTGCATTGCCATTTAAAAAATATTTTTGGGTTATTTAGATATAGTCTTAAATGTCAGCATAAAGCTCTTAAAGCTTTCTGCGCATGTGGGAAAAGTTAGCATATTCAGGTTGAACTTTAAACATCAAAATCCAAAGTTGACTAATTGTCATAATGCGATTTGCTCCTCTGCAAAATTTGGATCTTCACAAACATCTCAACTTCTTCACTGCTTAAATCCATTCCTGTTTGTACAAATTTTGTAGTATTAGCACCAAGGTTATTTAACTTTTATTAAATGTGAAAATACTGTGCTTTTATTATCAGCTGTATTCTTTATTCCAAATCATTGCAAGCAGGTAGAGATGTTGCATGGAATGCAGCAGACATTGTCTTTCAAGCCATGTAATTCTAGTGATGTAAAATGTCCATGATTTCTGCACAAACTCCAAAACTCTTGAGGGAAGATAAAAGGGGAAGTTAATCTTAAGAATTTTTTTTTCAAAGTTTTAATTATGTGAAAATTGACATGGATATTTGTTGCAAGGAAATGGTGCATCAGTTAATGAATGTGTTAATGGTAATGCTTGGGGGATACATATTTAATGCTTCATTGATTTAAGATGTTGATGGTAATTGGAACGATCCAATTGCAGAAACACATGTTCTCCAGCCTTAGGAAAAAGCAGTTCTTTAACATTGTAGTTAAACCCTGAATCCGCAAACATGATACAGATGCTTTCCTCCTATTGGAACACAGCATAAAGCAATTAAATAGCTTGGTGGGTTTCATCATGAGTGTTTTTATCCCAGGTTTAGATATCTCTATCATGAGATGACTTGAATTTCCTGAATTAGTAACCCTAAGTGAGATTATGATGCAAACAGAGACATTTTGAACAATTCACTAATGTAAATCAAGTTTATCTGAAATGCTTTTGGAAGGCATGGGGATAGGGCTGGATATTTTGAGACTGAAAGGTATCTCGGACTGCTCTCAAGTTCTTTTATCTAACATAGTCATAGACCTGTCCCTAGTTTTTGTCTTTTACTGTTGTTCACTTAACAGCTTTCAAGTCATAGCCTGAGAGAAAAGCTTTTTTAGATTGAGCTGATTAAGCTGTTCTCTTCAGTTGAGAGCTTGAAGCCAATTTGTATTGCAGCTTCCAATTGTCTTGTCTTGCTAGTACCAACCCTCCTTTATTTATGCTGCAGAAGTGGGGAAACCTGAAACTTTGTAAGCTGTAGGAAGTTTTTTGGTAAGGGAGGGAAGGAAGCAGGCAAAATGAAGATGGTGGTAGGAAATAGGCAGGAGCCTGTGTTAGAACATCTTTGTATTTGTGCTGTGGTTATCTACATTCCATCTCTCTCTAGACTGTTAAGCAACTAGAAACAAGATTAATATTTGTGGTTTTGTGACTTCAGTAAAGGATGGAATGGGAAACAATTAAGGCAGTAAGTAAATAAATAATGGTTTTTACTCTTCTGTCAACCATGCTATGGGTGTTCCAGTGAAGTATCTGGTGTACCATATCCCAACAATGCCATTTATTATCATTTTCCTATGAAAAGACTAGAAAGCTGGTTAAGGACTTGTAAGTCCTCGCCATTATGTTGAAACTTTTGGGGCTGATGGAAAGACTATGGCTTCTTGGTACTGTTGTACTGTGTTGAGATTGCATATGTTATTTATTTGTCTATAAGTGGTGTGTTGCATTCTACCAGGATCTTGTGTAATGAATGAGTTTTCCTGTGTTTTGAGGCTTGGAACGCATTTTTTTTAAAGTTTGTAGTTAGCATGTTGGTATTTCTTTATACCTTGTATGTACAGAAAACATTTATGAACAGTATGGGTAGTATGTAGTGGTAAAGAAGGATCTAAAATGTCTAAAAGTGTGTGAGGTGTTGGGTTTGTTGTGGTTTGTTTTGGGTTTTTTAACTCTTAAAAGCTACTGTCTTTCAGTGGTGCCAGAGGGGGCAACAGTGTAAAACTATAATTATTCTAAGAATGATCTCTTGAAGTAATGGTTACAGTGGAGTGGTAAGAAGATTACATTACCACTGGTCACACAATTCTCATTTTGTATAAAAACCAGTTGTGTGTTTTGGTACTGTCTTAGGGTATACAAGCGGAAATAAATCACTGTGGCATGAAATGGTTTGTTCCATGAGGGCTGACCTGCAGTAACCAGTGGTGCTCTGGCAGTAACTTTGTTGGTTATCCTATGTGTGCAGGAAATTTGGAGAGGTCGTATGTATGGATCATGCCTAGGGATCCTCTGCAGTAAAAAAGCTTTCAGTTTTATCTGATGTCTCAGAAGACCCATACTTATTTTTTGTCTTCGATTCACTTAAGTTATATTAGCCCAACAATGAAACAATTTCAGAGAAAACCTTGGATTGTAGGGCTTTGTTTTGAAGATGGTTTGTGAAAATGTATGTAAACTGTGAAATGTATGTAAACATGTGAAAATACTTTGCAGTCAGTTTTCAGAAAATGTAAAATGCCTGTTCTTGACCTCACTGTGGGGGGGGGAATTTCATATTGCTGAGTATTTTTTTGGTTGCTACCTTGGGCCACAATTGTTTCATCCACGAGGTATTAGGTGTGCACAGCCTGAATGGGGTTCACAAGAACTTGCGTAGGAGGCTGCTTTGCAAGGAGCTATAGGTTGGAATGACCAAGTGCCTAGGAAAAGGCAATTGCCAGTAGCACTTGGCTGGTCTGGTGTAACTCAACCCGCAGAATTCGTGTTTTCCCCGCTGAGGGAGTGCTGCTCCACGAGGCTGCCGTGGTGGGAACCCCTTGGGTGCTGTTCCTCGCGTGGATTCGAGCGGCCCAGGCTCTCCCCGGCCCTGGCCGTGCTGTAGTGCAGCGAATGTGCCACGAGGTGGCCCAGCAATATAACACCTGGGGCGCCTCTGGAATTGCGCTCGCTGCGGGAGAATCACTCACTCGCTCCCGGCCGGGGCTCCGCTGCGCGTTCAGAGCCCGTGCCAAAGCCCTTGGGCTGCAGCCTGCTCCCCCGAGCTTCGGGCAGCGCGTACTCACTGCGGAGCATCGCTGTATCGCACACGTGTGACAGCAGCAAGGTGTCCTCCGCATACGCCCCTGCGATGCTGCGGTGGACTTGTATTTCGGGCAAACTTTTTGAAATTGATGCGTCTGAAGGTGATTTTTTACTTGCTTTTTTTGGAACTTCGTGCTTGAGCCCTTCAAAGTAGAGCCTGGCTTGCTCTTTGTAGGGACAGAAAATGGAAGTAATAGTATTTTTATGACACTGAAAGGTGAACTCTTTCCAAAAAAATTAAAGTAAAAATGGCCATGCAGCTGCAGAAAGAAACATGATCTGTGGGAGCCTTATCTTGTTAGTATGCCTGGGACCAAAATGTAACTATAAAAGTGTCACCTTGTTTTGAAATAAAAATGGGAAGTTCTCAGAGAACAAGATGATCTTTAAGCCCACACAATTTCCATTTTGACCTAGTAAAACTTATTTTTAATTCTAGCTTAGATAGCAGTGTAGGAATGCTAAAACAGAAGTGGCAGTGGTGCCTGAGGTGGAATGGAAGCAGGTTCATCCCTGCTGATAACAGCTAATGCTTCCTAATGCTGCTAGTGTGGGATAGGGGAAGGGAGGTTTGCCACTGAGGTGGGAAAGAGGATTCTGAAGGTTCAGGAAAAAATGAACATTTCTAGCATTAGGATACAGATCTGATGCATCTTGTGAAAATACAGACCTGTGGTAGGGAGTCCTTGGTTTCATTATCTCTCCTGCTTCATGTTGTGACTGCATCTTGTCAGTATGGAAGTAGTAAGTACATGATGATCTGACTTTCACCAGCTGCTGATATTTCTGGCACTGGGAATGCAGGCCAGAACAAGCTGAAAAAGATGGGTATCATACAATTACCCCCTAAATCTTGAACTGTTCTGATCTCTAGTTAGTTGTTTAGAATTCACAGCTGGTAGAAAATTAAACTTTTTCAAGTAGCTGTGGAAAATAGCAATGTGATTATGGCTTATATCAACTACCGTATTAAGGTCTAAAACTCCTGTGGTTAGAATTGAGGAGAGAGAAGGAACAGCAAAGGCACATTGGATACTGAAATACTGTGCTGCTACTCTAATATAAGATGATGATGGTCATGTTTCACAAATCACTGACATGATATGCTTAAAAGTGGTGTCAGAAACAAGCACTTACTAATCTTTTTTAAATTCCGATACTGAATGCACAAGTAGTGTATATTTGGAGTTCATCCAGCAGTAATGAGAGGTATTTTTGAAGAGAAGTCTTCCTGCTGTAGTCAGTATTGAAGTATGATGATGTTCACCCAAATCTTCTAGTTTAATTTTGTGTGTGGAAATAAATAATAACTTTTTAAAGTTATGAAAATATTAAAAAATACTCAGCAGGCAGCACAATCCATGCAGCCCTGAGCAGTTCGCTGGCAGGTCCCTGTGGTACGTGCAGCCTGGCAGCTCGGGGTGGCTCAGCATGGCAGTCCCTTGCAATGCGTGTTACAGCAGTCTTTTCCTCCCATCAGTAAGGTTTTGTCCAGGACAGTGCCTGTGTTTAAAGAATGGCTCTGGTGCCTCAGCTGAATGCAGGCTGTACAAATTGTTGTGGCACTGGTGAAGTTTCAGTGGTCAAGGAACAGGTGGGAGCCTTGGAGGAACGGGAAGCTTAGAGCTGTTTAGTTGAACTGGAGCCCTTGAGGTGGAGCTGGTTTAGTTACACATGGATGTTTGCCCTTGTAATAGACTAGTTACAAAGATCTCCTCTTTCAGATCAATGCTAAGGGCAGATCCAGGGTGCTTAGTACTACCTTCTTATGCATAAGCAAAACCTTAGGAAGGGAATTCTAGTGAATACCAGGCTGTACCACAGCTGCTGTGTCCTGAGATCTTCCTTTTTTGAACTAGCAGGTTTGTGGGTTTTTTTTCTTTCACAGCAATGTGCTCTTTTAATCACCTGACTGAAGGATCTTTGCTGGAAGCAGGACCATGGTAAAGGAAAGGGGAAATGCTGTGTCTAGACTAAACCAACAGCTCTTCCTCCAATGACATGGCCAGTTCTACCCAGCCCAAGCCTGTAATGAAGGTGTTGGTGGAACAGTTAAAGCTATTTTAGATGCCCTCTCAGGGTACAGCCAAGGAAAGTCAAGTCTCCTCCTTGTCCCCATGTAACCACATTTGTCCCACAGATGAATTGGTCCTGTGTTATTTGCCCAGGCAAGGGCAAAATACAGACTCTAATGGGGTGAAAGGAAGGTGACTCTCAGTGTAAGTTTACAAACTGGGCAAGGAGCTTCAACTGAAACATATGAATGGTAAATGGCTTTATATTTGAGTCTGATATGGGAGAAAGCATTTCCTTCCCCACCCATCCAAAATGAAGTCTTTTCAGCTGAAAATTGCTTTGCAACGGTTGTGGTCACACATCTAACAAGGCCACAAATAGCTGTTCTGTCCTATTAAAATGCATGACAACAAGTTCTAATATGGCTTTAACTCCATGTAGCATAAGTGAAAAATTCATCCTTCTCTTCTACTTCCTCTCCTCCATTTTTTTTCCCCCCTCTTGCTTAACAGCCACCGTGGCCTCTTTGTACTACCCTCAAACAGACTCCTGCTACTCAGGCTTGAAATTCATTACAGGAGAGATTAATGAGAACATTAATGATGTTAATGTATCACTTCAATTCCTTGATTGGCAGTGTATCAATATATTCCTTAATCATTGCTTGAAGATTTTGGAACCAATAAGGAGACTTACTTGCTCTCAGTGAATCAGCTTTTCTAAGTAAAAGTCACAGAATCAGAACCTGAAACTTCAAACAACAAATAGTTTAAAAATTCCTGACTTGTAAGCATGCCAGAATATACTCCTGAAGGCCATGGGTATCTTTGGGTAAAAGGCAATATTGCTGTGGTGTCGACAGACCACCACAACAGACAGAAAATAATGTGCCAATGAACAAATAATGACTGGAGATTTTTGTGCCATTTATGGAGAAATGCCCTGGATCTGTGAATACAGTGTCAATCTCCGTCAGTGCCTTTATTCACTGTGCTTTAATTGCGAGTGAAAACATGCTTTTATTCTCACATTTAAGCAAGGCGTACATCTATTTTTAGTACTACTATCAGTCTTTTTTTGCGATAAGATATGTATGTGTGTAAATGTTTGGGCATATATTTATATATACACTATTTAACTTTCTTTTTTTAATGAAGCAAAAACTGGAATGTATTAAGGCCAGGAGGCGATGGGGTTTATAAGGTGTGCCTAGTTTGTATGCCAGCTCCTGGAATGAGAAAGGAAATGCTTGAAGTCGTCTGGCAAACGTTTTAAAATTACTTCATTTTTTTTCTTAACCACAGAGCCTCATACTTGTGTTCTGTGTTATAATTGCCTTTTTCTTTCTCTGTTTTGTAAGAGAAAATAAAAAAAAAAAATGCATCTCATGCACAGGCAACTGCTTAATCATACCTTCCTGTCTTGTTATGGAAACCTGAAATGTTTTGCCTCTGGTGAAATCACTCTTTTTTTTTCTCCTTAGATTGAAGACCAAGGAAGGTGACAGGAATGGCTGGAATCTACTTTCTTTTAAAACTGAAATAGTTCTATTTCAGGTTTTAGTTTATTTTGTGTTAGATCTGACTGTTTTTTGTAGCTCCTAAAAAGTTTTGATAGGTTCAAATCTCATGTAAGTGTGGTATGTTCTTTCGCAAGTATGTAGGAAGGAACACTATCCAGTCTCTACTCCGTCTGCTAAAGGAAAACAAGTCTTTTGGCAAAAAGAGAAAGGAAAAAGTGGCATTTAAAAGAGCCAGTATTAAAATTATGAGACTTGAAAGGATGCTGTAGGAAAAGCTGGAGTGAGGGAGGGAATGGGGATTCCCCTTCCCCTCCTACAGGGAAAGAGTCACTGTTTATGTAATGCTAAAGGTGTTTCTCATTTCAGATAAGCAGGTAAACATTAGAGCCCTGGTAGGAAAATCTGGCTGACTCACAAGTTTATATTGTACAAAACAGAAGCAGCACATGTATCACCACTATCATATGTCTATAGTCAAATAATTGATGACTGTAATCACCTTGTTGGAGTGCAAGGTCTCCCTAAAAACTAGCTTGTTTCCCTGTTTCCTGAAAAGTATTGATCACTCGATAAATATTTATCTGATCAGATACAGTAGAGAGTTATGTTGTGTTATATGATCTTTTTCTAGCTTGATGGAGAGTGCTGTGAACTTGTACTCTTTTACTTGTGTGTGTTTAAAATACAGAAAAGTGTTTGTACTTTGCTGTTTCAAAATAATGATGCTATAGATGTGTTAACCTTGCAAACAAATATTTTTTGCTTTAGTGTACATGGTTGTAAGATACATGAAAATTTAAAATATATGTGAAGTACAGATTTCTGTGCCAAGAACTAGAAATAACCAAGCTTCGTGTTTGACAGGGGTGGGTTGGATATTTTTATCTTGTGTCTTGCTTTGTTTTGTTTTGTTTTTGTTTTTTGGGGTTTTTTTGTTTGTTTGTTTTTTGTTGTTTGTTAGGGTTTTTTGTTTGTTTGTTTTTTGTTGTTTGTTTGTTTTTAATTAAATGTTTAAAATAAAATAGCTTTTATCCATTTTTCTCCATAGTCTGTGATCACCAATTTTATTAAGCCTTGAGTCAGGCTTTAAGTGTTACCTGGGACCCTGGCACCTCTTGCAGGTGACATTCTACTCACAAATACCATTAGTCTTGGAGAATGGATTCTTGGTGTTTGTGCCTTTTCATTCTCAGCACAAGAGAGAAAGAGAGGGTAAATAATCTAGTTTGGGAAGAAAATATGGGAAATGCTATAACTTTGACAGTTTATCTTAAAATCTGTTATTCTGCTTGACTGACTTTGAGTAAATAATAAAAATCTCATTGATATTAGGGGATTGGCATTTCACAGTTTCTTTTTTTTTGTCAATGTATGTTTTGTTAGGATGGCTTTTTTGTGGTTGAGATATGAAACAATATCAAATGGATGTTGATTTTGCTCTTTCTACTGTTTAACTACAAGGAATTAACATATGGCTGTAATAGATCCCAGGACGATATCTATTTATTGATCTCTACGTACAATTTCAAATCTCCTGTATGTACATAACACATTCTGACTAGGGAAGGATATGAATTGCAGGTTTGAGTGCCTGCAAAGTGGTTACAAAACCACTTATGCTAGTGGAGAGAAAGGAGGACCTTCATAACAAATAGAATAGTTCTGTAATGACATTCCTCCTGTAGGAACTGGAAAATAGTCCTGTACTTTGTTATAGCTAAAGGGAAAGGTTTTCTTTTCTACTGCAGCTCTAGAGAACAGTGTGATGTTGAGTGAGGTTTGCTGATGCTGTTAATAAACCTTGTAGTTGTCTGAAGCTGTGAACGAGCTGCAAGAGTTGTGTGGATACTTTGGAAATAAGGATGATTTTTTCCTTGCAATTGGGTTGGCAGACACCAAAGCAGATTTTTTTTTTTTTTTTACAATTTATGTTTTCTGTGATCTGTATTCTGTAAAATAAGCTGGAAAAGTATTAGTTCAACAGTGCCTAACGTAGTCATGGCAATGTCAGTACTTTGTCTTACTGTCACAGGAAGAATTTGGGGAACATTTGTGTTAAGAACATGAGAAGATGGAAGGGAAAAGAGTGTGCAAGGTAGTTGGTTTTGTGTGCCTTTCCAGAGTTGGTGTTCGTAATGCAATGACCTACAACTTGAGACTACTTGAATGTGTGACCTGTGTGGCTTCTCTCATTCTTTTCATGCAGCAACATGTTTTCAGCTGCTTTAGAGTTTTCTCATTTAGAAACAAAAATTCAGTGTGGCTTTCACTGACATTCCAGATTTCTAAGGATAGTCTTCTCCTAAAATTTCTTTGCAATTGCAACCCATCTTTCACTGGTTTCTAGCCACAGTTGGCCAGCCTCTGCATTTTGGGGTTTTTCCCCTTTACTCTTCCCATTCTGTGAACTGGGTCAGTTTGCTGGTGCTCCTCTGGATGCCTTTTGAGTGCCTCAGCCCATGCAGTTTTGAAGGCCAACTCTTGGGCTATGTGTGGGCTATGGGGATGTGTTTTAACTCTTCTCAGAAGAAGCTTCACTTGCTTTAAGGCTTGCAGAAAAGAATCAAGAGCACAGAATGCACTTAGCTGCTTCCATCCCTGCCAGGTACCCACTCAGACTTTAAGATATCTCTTCTTACTGTGAGAGTTGTCTTTGTCCATTGGGGCTGGATGAGAGTTAGCAACTTTGTTAGTAATACCTTGGGTACACCTGTTCTTGGCGGGGGGGGAGGAATTTTCCTGTTTTCTAATTTGAGTTGACAAATGTGTCTGATTCCTTCCCACCCCACCTCACCTCATTCACTAAGGAAAAGGAAAATATTTGCTTGCTGTCACAAACCCAAATTGGGCTCCCTCTTCACTGGTGGGTTTGAGCCTTGCCTGCCTCCTGAACTGGCTCATGCCCAGTTCTCATCATCTTGCAGTGTGCCACACTGGAAAGTGCCCCCTGAAAAGGTGAGACTGAAAGCTGCAGTAAAATTAAATGCTGTCAAGGAGCAGGGCTGGCAGAGAAGATTTTTTTAAAATAGAGTTAGCTACTGTAAACCTAGTAATTAAGGTTGCCAATAATACAGATGAATTTATGAAGTCTTTTTACCTGAAAATGTTTCTCAGGATTTGCTGTCTCACTTTTTAAAATCTGTACTAATCTACCAAATCTGACTGTGAGTCACTGAAGAATTGGTTGTTTCTGTTTTGGAGCATATGAGTATGTTCTTGGTGTTTCATTGTAACTTAACCTCTGGTTGCTTAAAAGTGAAGTGTTTCATCTTTCATATTGAATATAAACACATTTAAAAGAAGATATTTATCTGCTGATGTGTTTAAGAATTGTAGTTCTGACATTACTGTTCCATGAAGACTGTTAAATAATTGTATATTAATTTTGCTTTATGAGATGCGTGTGCTTTCTTCTCTCTAGCCTCTTCACCTTGGTGAAAGCTTAACTAATATTTATATTAGTCTTTTATCAAGACATGGGATCAGTATTTTCAGAAACAATCCGTTTCTTTGTCAAACATGTTCTTTTATGTAAAGATAAAAAATTAATTTGGTATATAAGTTTCCTAATTAAATGCATTTTTTTTGGCCTTGCAAGACATTTAGGTGCATTTAAATTGCGATCTAAAGCTGTGTCTACAATCTGCATTTAGTCTTCTGGAAGCTATTTTCTGGAAACTGCTGCTGAGTATTTTTTTTTTTTAAATATTCTTAGCACACACCTTCAAAGCTGTCTGATGGTTTAAATTTCATCAAGATAGACTAGTAGTTTAGCAGATTAAGAGTTATGCCAGTGCTGGCTTCCACTTTTGATATTTAAACAGTGACTACTGTGTGAGCTGTGGCTTTTTTTTCTCCTCTCTTTTTATTCCAATTCCATTGGGGAGATATGCTTTACACCATTCATAGAATAGTTAGAATATTTAGGATTAGCAACGTGGAAGTGATTTGCAAGCTTGTGTTCTCAAGTGGTTTAATAGTAAACTCATTGGAAGAAAATGGTTCTCATTTTGCCTTCTTCACAGGATAGCTCAGCTTATTTCAGTAACTGAAAAGTGCTGAAAGTTTTGCTCTGATGAAACAGTTTTGAAGCTGGCTGGGAAACAAGTTTAAAGGAAGGGGGGAAAAAAGCATTTTTGTGAAACCTTTTGCATGGCAACAGGCATAAAATTATACAGAGTCTCTTTCCTGGAGTTAAACAAATACTATTAATGGCTAATGTTAGTAAATAATGATGCTAATTATTTTTAGGACATACCAAGCTTTGTCTGAAGGGAAGAACAATATGGAGGAAGAAGGTTGGATGGTGTGAGCAACTACAGTCTGTGAACATTGGTGTTTTAAGGAGCCCTGAAAGAAAAATAGTGAGGGATCGACTCCTCTGGGGTGAAAACTGAAGCTTCTTTATAGGATGACTTGGTGTATTTGTGTTAGCTATTTTAATGCAGCAGCCCAAAATCTTGTTCAATAGACTACTTTTAATGGCCAAGAGCAGGTTTTTTAATTATGTTAAATTCCCTTCAGAAGGACTTGTTTAATAGCCCTGGTGTAGCTGCTGCATCAGAGCATTTTGCACACTGCACTGGCGTGTGGCTGAGTGAATTCAATCATTCAATCGTATTTTTTCAAACACTGCATAGAGAAAGCAACTCTTGCCTAACGGATAAACCTTTTAGAACTTGTGCCTAATAAAATCATTAAAAGTTGAGATTTATTTGATGTCCCTGCTGACAATAGTAATTACTGTGGATGCAGACTATATCATAAAGTTGATAGTGCAGAGGGTTGAAAGAACTGTAAATTTTCTTACAGGACTGGTAAGAGGATACTGTACTTAGGTGATCCTAATCAGTAATCTGATTTGAATGCCAAAAAAAGGGAAAAATGAAAAGACCTGGCATGCCTAGCTGCAGATTTCCAACAATTGTTGCCAAGAGATGGTGTGTTTGGCAGTTTCTGTGTGTTAACCTTTAGTCTTATTTACAGTGAGATTAAAGGCCATTATCATTATAATTTTGACTTTTCCTTGGAAATGGAACCCCCAAATGCAGAAGTCTCTAATGATGCTATCTGAAGTCTATGGGTGAAGACCTCTTTCATCCTGCTGCTGCTTTTTGCCTTTCCAAGGCATGAAAGCTTTGTGGGATTAACATGGCTGCCAGTTTTGTGAATAGGGCCCTAGGTGCCTGCGATGGGTTGGTCAGGGCAGTACTGACCCTGATTAAACCTGTCCTGCTATTGCTGCCTGTGAAATGAGCAGAGAATCTGTACTGAAGCTTGTAGCTTGGGAAACAGGGTTGAAAGTGAAAAGTGGAAATGTGGAAGTTTCCTCCTTCATTGTCATGCCCCTCTTCTGGGGAAAACTTAAAATTTTTTAGGTGCTTCTGGTACCTTTGGATTAAAAAGGAGTGGCTGGAAATGGATTTGATATCTCCTTGATATGTTTTCTCAATTGGGATGATTAATTTGGAATTAATGATTTCAAACTCATTCCGTGTTCTTCTGCACCATGCAAGCTTGTTTTGAACCAAGCATTGGGGAGTGGAAGTTGAAAATGTTGGAGTTCGCTTGTGGTTTACCCCTTGGTTTAATGGGTCGGTGTTTGGGACCAGAGAGCCCTGACATATAAAAGGATAAAAGAGCTTGGAAAGGAAAGGAAAGGAAGGTACTAGTGACTTGGAGCCTATGAACCTTTGCTTGTCTTTTAAAAATTAGTTGTTTCCTTTAGAATTTATGTTTCTGAAGTCTTAGATTCAAAGATTTTGAGATTTGAAGAAACTTCTTCAAAAGCATTCCTCTGGCAAATGTCGGTGAAAGTAGGATGTGCAATTTTTGGCTCCTCATTTCCCTTTGTGATTTGAAGTCCTACAGAATCTTGCTGACTTTGTTTGGGGCTAGCAACAAAAACCCCCAAAGTACTCAATGCAATTGGTATTGCAGAGGGTTTTCTTAATTTAAAAAAAAGCAAACAAAACCTACGCAACAAAATCGCAAACCTGTTTACTGTGAGAGACTGGTCTCAGCTATCAGTTTGAGTTCAGGTAAGTGACCTGTCAGTCAATCTTCTGTAGGAATTGAGGGAACAAGAGGCTTCCTTTTAAATGCTGATGAGTTGTTTGCCAGGAACATCCAGCAGGAGCTGCGGGCTCCTTCTCACTGGTTTCTAACTCAAGCCATCCATCCAGCTTTTAATTACTGTCAGCTACAAACTGTGGAAGTTCAGCTCTCTTTGGAATCAAAACAGTATTTTTATTTCCTTGATTGATTGCCAAGTTAGTGAAAAGGTTTTGCACCGGGTTAGAACTCCTTTGCTCCTTTCATTTTCCTGTCCCATATTGTAATTGGAGCAGAACCATATCAAGATTTTCATGTGTTTTTATGCAAGTTTGATTTCTTTATATGTGTATGCATGCCAGCAGAAAGGACTAGTCAGTAAAGATACGTGTGTAATCAGTTTACAGCAAAGTGGCAGTATATAAGTTTTCCTGTAGAATCTCAGTATTTCAGTTGTGGAGGGGGAGGAGGGAGTTTGGTTTCTCCAACATCTGTTGTGTATGTTATATTTGCAGGTGTGAGAAGATGTCTACAAGAAAGTGGCTTAGCTGATGTCATTATTTTTAAGATATTTTTTATTAAAGTGAGTGTTAATTTACTGCTGAACTTTGACTTGTTCATTGTTCCTCTGTAATTTCAAACAGTGACTGAAAGGTTGTTATATTGTGCCAAAACCAAAAGTGTCACATGAAGTTGTAGCCAAACATTTTCTGCTCTGGGGACACATTGGTGAGGAATTGCTGTTTCTCATGGTCTAGTGGTACCTTTTTCAGCCTATGGTCTACCACTGGTGAAGAAGCTTAAAAGAAATTACAAACTCAAAAAAACCAGAAACAAACAAACACCCCCCAACCAACTACACAAATACTCTTCAGATGAGATTAAGGAAGAGGAGCTGGCAGATGAATCATCATGTTGGTGAATTATTCTATTAATCCTGAGTATAAAGATGAGAATTAACTGTAGAACAGTATGAAGGTGACTGGTTAAATTGGAATCTTGAAGAAATTTTCCCTGCTTTCAGAATGGAACAATGTGGCCTTCATATGCATCTTTAAGATGATAGCACCTGTTTTTTAATGCAGTGGATTATCTGGGAAGTGTTTTAGGGTGTCTGTGATCTGACATTGGTTCTTAAGTCTTTCTTAGTCTCCATGGTATGTGAGATAATTTTTGTCAAGTCTATTCAAGTTTTAAAGTAGACTAATGACTTCAGGTGTCTTGATGAAAGCTTTGCAGGAAGGTACTTGCAGCCTCTGCTGCAGACCTGTTAAACTGTGCAGTGCTCAGTGGTTCTGTCCCTGAATCTTGGCGATGGCCATGATAACCAAGGCTGTGTGCTCCTGGTGTTGGTATTTTACTTCTAGGTTATTTGGGAGGTGGAACCATATGTCTGTACAAATAATTTGATTTACCATGGTACTGAAGGATTCAGTGTTATGCATTATACTTTGAAATACAAAGGAAAGACTTGATTACTTTATCTGAAAGTAATTTTTTTTTTTTTTGTTTGGACTATTAACCTCCTGTGACTAAGTCTTTGGTCTTAAGACTTCCTCTAATCTGAAGGATTGTATTCCCTCAGCTAGAAGGGGAAAGACACATTAATTATCCTGAACATAAATGTTTCTGAGGAAGTACTTAGTGCTGTCCTTGTGTTAGCTATTATTGCTGGTGAGCATTAAAGAATTATTTTCCTTCATTGTGAAGGATTATATTTGTGTTTACTGTGTGGCTCTTAGCTAGTTCATAAGGTTTGGGGATAAAAGCCTTTCTTGTATGCTGTTACAAAACAAAGCATAGGTCCCGGTCCTTTTGTGCAATGTATTGAAAGTACAATGAAACTGAATAGTTCATACCACAACATTTTTACCCCTGATAATTCGCTATGAGGTATTTCACAACTCTTTCTGTACACGAAGAATATGAAGTTCTGATGCCTGAAGAATTAGAACAATTCTAAGAATAAGGTATTCCTCTTCAGCATCCTAGCATACTTGTATTTCTCTCTGTCCCCTTTTACTCATAACTTGCAGCCTTTTAATGTGTGATAAGCACGGTCCTTAACAATTATATTTTTACTGGCATAAGAAATGTAGCGCACCATAACATATAGAGCTATAGAGATATATAAATTCTAGCTGCCTCTTTTTTTAAAAGTATTCCCAATTCATGGGCAGTTTGCTTAAAAGAGAGTTAAAAATCTGTTAAGAAATAATGATGAAAACCCTCTGAAAATGTTGCAATATTCATGTTTTGGCTTGAACTCCAGATGGAGAAAAGTAGTAGGGCGGATTTCTATAGACACAAAGCTAAATTTTTTTAGCCTAGTTATTGTGTCTCTGTTGATATCAAGAGGAAATAATTTTAAAAGGGTGAAGGCCAGAAAAAGAAGTGATGAGATGCAATAGAATGTCTTGCCAGCTGTTCTCCATGTACTTGATGATTGCTGACAGGGAAGCTGAAGGTTTCTTTCTGAGCCTTTCAGCTGCTATAGTACTGTTCCCTGAGTTAGTTACCCCATAGGTCTGTCTTTGTTTTCATCTCTCTATCTAGAATGTTATTAATATCAGTAAAAGTCATCAATTAAAATCATGAGTTGATTGAAAATGGTTCCACGAAACAACGCCAAAGATCAGTTGAGTGGATGAGCCACAGTCAGTGGATCTGATAGAGACTAGTAAGGCTTATGGCACCTTAATAGCTACTTCATTTTCCAGTCAAGCTTTTCTTCAGGATTTCAGCAAACCTGTTCAATTCAAAATGTGTTGGTGCAGCCACCACACTGTTTCCAGCAATCTTAACATCAGTATGTTCATTCTTGTTTTGTATAACCATATTTGAATGTGCCACTTATCAATATTTCTGCAGTTAAAAAGTCATTCCCCTTTTTCTCCTTCTCACGACAAGGTAAGTTTGCCTAAGAATTTCTGCTGGGACTTGTGCTTGTATCCATGTTTTAGTCAATTTTCATTCCTGATACTTGTTTCCAGGGCTGTTTGGATATGTTGCTATGGTATTTTATAAGCAACAATATGAATAATCATTCATCTTATGCTTTGGCAAAAAAGGCTTCAAACCAAGTTCAAGTTGATTGGGTGAGATCAAACAAAAATTATGCCAGAGGCAAAAGTCAAGGCCTCAAAGGACTGTTCTTTGCACGCTTTAAACTAGGAGGGACAGTGCAGCTAAATCTCTACCTCTTGTTACAAAACATTTTTTTAGAGTTTTAGTCCTTTTCATCAGAACGACACAAAAATTGAGGAAACTGCTTTGCAATTTGCACTTTAACTGCATGGCACCAACAAGAATAATTTGTTTTATTCAGCCTTGCTATGCATTATGAGGGAAGAAAGACGATTTCTTTTAGAGTCTTGCAGTACTAGTTTAGCCAGTTGTACTGTAGGATGCATTTTTATTAGCATTTTCCTCAAGCTGTGAATAAACATAGGCAAAGAACTACCTTATAAGGATGCTCTGAACCTTGTTATTAACTTCTAAGACTTTAGAAGATGGAGAGTTGGAGAAGATTGTAAAATAGGGTGCATAAAATATAGGTGTTTGTTTGAACAAAATTCTGTTTGTTTTTCTTGTGGGCATCTGGGACATCCAGTCCCTGTGTTCCTGAGCTCCTTTTACAAAAAGTCATTAGGGTCATGGAGCTTCAGCCGGCTGAATTTCTCCCAGTTTGATGTAAAAAGTTAAATAGAAATGAGGTGAGTGTTGACAAATTGCTAGCTTCCCTAAAAGGGGGAAGGAAGCAGCAGGATACTGTGTAATCATTGCAATTCTGCATCAATGAAGCACAGAATAATTAAGCCATCAATGGCAAGGGGTGATCCAGTGGGGAATATACCCACTTATTTCTGTGTGTCCTTAAACAGAAACTGAAATGTCATAGATCAGAAATCCATTTGAGTTCACGCGTGAATTGTTTGTGCTTGAATTATTCCTGATGCTGTTCACAAGCTAGTGGTGAGCCTAGCTACTCCTTTTACCTAAACAAAGAAGACTGTTTTTTGGAAGATTACATGAAATGCTCTTTACTTGACGAGATATGATCCTGTTCAATGTACCATATGTATGTTAGCTTGGGTGCATGGAGAGGAAAAGAAAAGCTTGGCATCTTTGTAGTATGAAATTCATTAAAAGTAAGTAAATAGATACCTGCCATTTGCATCTTTGGCAAAATAGTTTTGACAATAGTTGTGGGAACATGTAGCATTCACTATCTGAATAGATCAGCACAGCAACTTTCACTACAACTGACAATTTTGATTTTCCTGCAGGTCAGCCGAGTGTAACAAGCTCGATTTTTGCTGGTCCCATCCCAGCAATTCTGGAGAAATTTTTATTACACTTCAGCAGGATGAGCACCCCTCTGTTTGCTCCCTGCCTGGGACCCCTGCTGTTCACTTTCTGATGGAAACTTTTAGTCACTTGATGGCTGAATGCCAGGTTGAGGTTGTCCTACAGAAGTATGTGAGAAAACCTGGAAGCATTTTGTTTGAAGTTGAACATTCCTTCATGTAAACCTTTGTCTTGAGTAAAACAAATATCGGGGGGGTGGGGAGGGGTGGCAGCGGAATGGAATGCTCTCCACGTGTATCTAGAACTGCTGTATGGTTTAGAAACAAACAAACTTTCTAGAATAACTAGAAAAGTTTGTTTCCTTCACAGATCATCCTCTGATACACTCAGAATGCTTGTGTAGGTATCCCACTGAAAGAAGCAGCTTTGCACTCGGAAGCATCCTTCAAGCCAGGTTTGTCAGGTTCTTGGAGAAACAAAGCAATATTGGCAAACAAGATGTGCAAGCACGAAGCCACAATTTTTCTTTGGAAGTCTGCCATGAGAGCAGTGTGTGTGTGGCTGGAAGACTGCCTGTGTCTATGGATGGTCTGTGCACAGCAGATGGCACAGATTACTACATCATTAATCACAACTCTGAGTGAATGAGATGTGGTGCTGTGTGTCAGGCAGCACGGCTGACCTCTGGGAGGGAAGGAGTGTGAAGCTGTGATGCCTTAGATCATGAAGGTGGAGTTTGACCATCATCTCAAAGCAGTTTGTTGGAGAGTTCTTTGTGGGTTGCAGTAAGTCACATAACTTCCTCCAAAATGCCTGCTGGTATGAGGTCATCTGAGCAGAGTTTTCTGTGAGGTTAGAGTAGAGCAAAGCTGTTTGGTTGTATGTACCTACTGCTTGCCAGCACATTCACCAGTACAAGAGCATTCACTAATGCTTTGAGACCTTGTTCAGTGCATTTTCTGATGCCCCAAAGAAGTGCAATCAGCTGCTGAAGAGTAAAGATGCTCACCTAAAGGGTACCCTGTAGTGTATGGTTTCATCAAGGCACAGGTCATAGAATCAGGTGACAAAAGTCCTGTAATGGTGCCTCTCCAAGCTTTCTAAATAACAGATAACCCTTAAGGGGAAAGATGGGAGGGAAATGGGCCATGCACCTTCTCTTGGAATAAGGCAGAGGGACAAGACAGATGGTTTGATGCAGAGGAGCTTACTTGATGTAGTGATAAATAACTCCTTAAGGGCTGCTCTAACCAGGTATCCATGTATGATGTAGTTCAGTGTGGAAGCTTCTTTTTCTGTTGACTTGGAGCATATTGTAGGGATTCAGTGATAAGCATTTAAGAAGATTCAGAAGGTGCTACTTGTTGTGCTTATATGATGGAGGTGTTGGCTCAGCTCAGGCAAGAGCGTGATGGTAGGTGCAAATACAAAACCTGAAGAGTATTCCAAATAACTGTATAGTGGTGTTAATCTGCAGTTCTTAAGAGTATTAAAAGGAGGACCTTTGTACTTCATTTTAGGAAAACTGCTTATATATACACATCTGATGATTCTCTCCTAGTGTATTCAAAGAAATGGACTATTTTGAGTCCCTGTGTTTCTGAAAATGAGCCCCCTTTACACTTTGATGTCATGTTTACATTGGATTTTTAGCAAAACGAAGTTCTCACTGTGCCTGCTGTGGAAATTTTAAGTGTTTCTTAAAAAAAGGTAGGATGTTGCCATTTTTGAGTACTCGTGATTTTGTAATAAAAAGTAGGATACTATTGTCTTCTCATTGGCCTTTTTGCAAAAGCTGCTGTGTTTATTCAGTTAAAGTGTACCCTTATGTCCCTTGGCAATTAAAGAATTTATGAATTTCAAAGAAGTAACACTGTGATCCTGTGGTGTTTGGATTTTGGTAGGAGAAAATGTAACAGAATAGTTTACAAAGTTAGTGAGATGGGGAGGTTTCTGTAGAATTTCCTGTAGTTCCTGGGGCGCAAAGCCATTCAAATGAACTGCAAAGAAACCTTGAGATTAGAGGAAATCACTGTGAATACAGACAAAAATGATTAAAATGTGTCCCATGTACTCCATCTCTCCACAGCCTGCAAAGACAGTTAAATTTAATTAGGTTCAGGTTTTGTGGAATAGCAAATGAAAGAAATTTGTTTGTGGCACGGTCTTTAAAATAATCTGTTTTGATGCCTCTTAAAAGCTTCTTCATTAAAATTTTAAAATAGTTCTTCTGTTTTCAGAGATCTATGCAAAACTGCATAAATCATTAGAACAAGACTGATGTGGACATATTTAAGCTACTCTTTAAAATGTGGAAATGTTTAAACTATTCAAACAGTTGCTTTACCTTGATCTTGCTCTGTCCTTACCTTAATTAGGAAGCTGTTCATGAAAGCTACCTTGCTGAAAGAATTCTTTTAATTACTGTACTTGATACAAAAGATTTTTGCTAATTAAGACTGCAGGGGATTTTTAATACTGTCTGAATTGAAGGAATTGATATTTAGCTGGTGGTTTTGTGGTAGTTGTCTATTCCAAATCCTGCTCCTGACAGATATGATAAGCAAACTGTGATTGCTCACTTTCCCTTTTCTAGTTCCCTTAGACAAGAATCTTGGCAATTAATGAAACTGGGTGGGTTTTTTCCCCCTTGTGAAGCTGACAAGGGAAAGCTGTGAAGTTGGGTACACAAGGCATTGTGTGGTATCTGTAAATATAAGGATGACCTTCTGCAACCTTCTCTGAAAAAACACTGCATCCTCTTGCTATCGCCCAGATAATCCTTATCCTGCTTGGCTTCTCGCCACCAGGAAGCTCAGTCCATGTGGCATCAGAGCCCTTGATTAGCAAGAGCAGCCACGTGGAACAGAGGTGTTGGGTCTAATGTCCAATGTCAGTCAATTTATACTTCAATGTTTTGAACAGGAGTGCAGTTATTATATAGTTAAGCATCTTCACTAAGAGTTATTTTTGCTTAGAGAGGAAGATAGGCACTGTCTGAATAAATACTTTTGTTCATTCAATAATATTTATAATGTTTATAATGTTTATTTACAGTTATGCTATAGAACATATATTGTGTATTTAAAAAAAAAAACCCAAACAAAAACCAAGTAAATCCCAAACTGTAAAAAGCCAAAAACCCCAAAACCTAATAAAACCTTAGAAGCATATTTACTCTTGCTTAAAATATCCAACAAATGTGAAACTGCTCCTTGGCATAATAAAAAGATTTTGCAAAACATGGAATTCTGGCAAGTGTTACCTGTGGAAAAAAATTGTGTTCACATCTTTGTAGACTGTGTGTCTTTGACTTCTCTAATTGTTTTTCTACATTTATTTTTTTGGTAGGGCAGTGTTTTGGAAGGCATAAGAAAAACTTGTCATCTTAAGATTCTTATAATTTTGGTTTTTTAGATTTTTTTCAGTGAATTAAAGTGTAGCTTTATCTACTGAGTACTCACAATACATAACATACTCTTTTGTGGGGAAGAAGAGCATGCGTGTACACTCTAGAGATCAACTCTTAATAGCTTTTCTGCTAAATTTCTCCCCTGTTACTGTTTCTTCTATTTTTCCTGAACAAAAGGTGTTACAAATAATTAAGGAGAGTAAACGAATATGTTGAATTTTGGTCCAAATATTTATACTTTTCTCAAGTATGTAGCTTTGGCATTTCTGTAGGGTTCTTCTTGTTTGTTTGTTTAGAAATTTCAATCACGTTTTTTCTTTTCTATTCCATTGCAGAACTATTAGGAAGTTTATTACTGTGGTAGGTTTTTGTGTTCTTTTGGTTCTTATTTTATCCCTTCCTAGTGTAAAGAGAAATCTGAGCTGCCTGGAGCTCAGGGTGTTGATGACCACACTTAGGCTGGCTGGTCTCTTGGCCACTCTGAATCCACAACTGTGAAAAGTATTAGAATTCATCTTTTAAAGACCTCTGTCACTAAAAATTGGGATGTTTGAGAATATTGAAATGAAAAGGTGGAAATTGCCTAAATAAGCATTCCTGAAAAAATTTATTAATGCTTCAGAATATGCCAGAGCAGTAAAAACTGGGCTCAGGCCATGCTGACTGGAACAGGCAATAGTGAAGAGACTTATAATCAGTTGTAAGGCAGGCTGTTTACTCCTAGAACTTGAAATGTCCAGACACGGAGTGTTTGCCCCCATGATTTGCAGATCATATCACTGCAGGATTAGTGCTTTTCTTCCACCCAAGCAAATATTGCAAAACTCAGAGCTGTTAAAGTTATAACAAACAAGCATTCCTGACTAGATTTTCAAATTTCTCACTGTGCAAAATAAGAGTTGGGTTACTGTGCACTGCTTCTGTCCTCCAACTGGAACATGCTTACTGGTTTTGTGTTTATCTATAAATAAACCACATTTCAGACAGAATTGTTATGGCCGTATGTAAAGCTGAGTACAGAAGAATGAATTAAGAAGCTTTTTCCTGGTCTACGCTCATTTGCCTCTCCTTTATTAGGCTTTGATCTCATGCAAACAAGATGCAAGTGTGTTTATTTTGTTTTGTGTCAAATAACTGACCTTGCACTCTGTTAGGTAACAATGTCTTGGGCTAGACTTAAAGTAACAAACTCAGGCAGCGAGCAGGAGTGGTAGAAAGCCATCACTGTGAGAGGCTGGTGCTACAATGGTGAAAACAGCGTTAACCTCAGCAGCTGCATTAGGCTGCTGCAGAAAGGAAAAAAAGAAAGAAAGAAAAATAGTGGCTCTCTCTAGGAGTGAGATGAGTCCATTATATCTGGTAGGATGTGTGTTAAGCTATGGTAATCAGTTCAGGTGGCCCCTCCAAGTTATAGTAATAGCCATGTTACTGCTGCTGGTTTTGGTTTCCCACTGTAGGATGTTAAAGGTAAAGGTGGCATGCCAAGATTTCATATTTTTCCTCCTGGTGTCACTTCACGGAATTACTCGTTTGCATAAAACATAAAAGATACAGAATTTCTTCCAAACCCAAAATTTCTGAACTTTTTTTACTGTGATAACTCTTACATTTTGAGGTCAAACTTACTCTTTTGTGGGCATAGCCTGCAGCTCAGTCCTGGGTTTCCTGGTTTCTATGCCCTCTGCAACTGGGCTTGTACATTTGGGTTTCCACTGGGTAGCATTTGGGGTTAGTTTGCATTTGTTGCATAGGGAGGGGTTTCCCCCTGAGTCAGTGCTAGTCACCTAATGGGGCTGTTGGCTTAGTCTGGGTACTCTGAGGGTGGGCAGGTCCAAAAAGCTCATAGCTGCCGCTGGTTGGAGCTGCGCTTGGTATTTAGGAAGGATGAAAGACCATCTGATACCAGTACCTTTCTGAAAGCAGGAGGAAATAGGGATGGGCAAAGCAATAATCTTGTGGCTTTTAAAACTGCCATGGGTTTCCCATTACAAACACTATAAGTAGAAGTTTTACTCTTCATCAGGTGTGTTGTCCCTAAGATTTGCACTTCCACGTTTATAGACACCTTCTTCCAATCCCTATTGTTTCACTAGTGAGAGAGAGAAAAGTATGGCTAGGTTTCTCTCAAATTCAGAGTTCTAACTGGTTTGGCTTATATTAGTGTACTAATATATTAGCATACTATACCATACCTTCATATTTGAAGAAAAGACTGAGGTATTGTGTCTCATAACTTTTAAAAGGTTTAGAAGGCTCTCTACTGAGTCTATTCTTCTTTATAGTAATAGTTATTTAGATATATCTGAGGACTACCAGTTATTTTGAGTATCTTAATGTTGAAGCCCATAGCCTGAATGTTTAAGGGCATGATTTTTAGTTTTTTTTCTAAAAAGCTATCAAGCATCTGACTCATCACTGGGAAATCTGTGGTGTGCTTCAAAATAACACACTATGTGCCACAGGTTACTGCAATCAGGAGAAAAAGACTTATATACTCAGTTTGTTGGTGTAATTTGTTTTTCCCAAGCTGAGATGTTGGGGGGAGGTTTGTTTGATAGATACAGGCTGTTTGATTATTGCAGAATATCATATGGGGTTTAGACTAAAGATTTTATATATTCAAATAGCAACACTTTTTAAAAAAAAAAAACAACGACATGGAGCTGACATAACTTACTGTTGTTGGCTTATGTTAAGTCAAGCTGGTTGGTAAGGAGCAACTGGTAATTACAGAGGTTGATTTACTTGAATTACAGAGATTTATTCTATTCATGTCAGCCTTAGTGGTGTAAGGTTTGCTCTTTAAACAAGGTGGTCCATGATGAGGTTCACAGTAGAATAGCTATAAATATTGATGATGCGAATAATGTTGTTTTAGAGACAACTGGAGGGAGGGAGGGAGGAAGAAAAGTGTGTTGCTGTTTTCTGTAACTGCAGTTTGCTGCTCTTAATATAACTTAATATTTTACCAGTGGAATAGTGTGTGAGGTCAGATGGAGCTCAGACTAGGAAATAACACAGTGATTCACTTTTCCAAAGCAACTTTGCTTTTCTTTTGCCTTTAAACAAATCCTAATTAGAAAAGAACAGAGTAATATAAGTAGAATGCGTTTCTTGTTGCTAACTTTTCCTCCTGCTTAATTTTATTTTGTTGCACTGCAGTTAATGAATTACAAAAACCTTTGATTAAGTGGACAATATTTTAAAACAAAGATTTTTTTTACATTTATTGCCTTTTGACTTTTTCTTT
Organism: Origma solitaria; assembly: GCA_013397895.1. Lineage (NCBI taxonomy): Eukaryota > Metazoa > Chordata > Aves > Passeriformes > Acanthizidae > Origma > Origma solitaria. Next base: position 364,465 of record VZRL01000934.1, on the reverse strand, counting down.
TGACAGCAGGAACAAAAGGACACTTGTTTTTATATCTTACTTGGCCAGAATACAAATCAAAATAGCAAAATAACTACTGCATTTGGAGGGTGGCAGCTTTAATAAATCAGTTAAATGCTTCAGAGTTCATAGTTCTTCCTGTTTTCAGTATGGGGAATTTTTTATGAATGCTTTAGTGCTTTACCTCGATTATCACCTTGAAGACTTGAGACAAAGTGTAGCACTGTTCTTTTTATAGTATCTGCAAAAAAATACTGATTTCCTCTGTAAATTGCTGGAAATTATTAGAAATATGCATTTTTCAACAAAAATAGCTTTTCACTTTATTACTCTCATGGATTTTTCATTTTTAGGGAAGACTGCTTTGGAGTGCCATGAACAAATGAATAGTTGTTATGGACTGCTATTAAAATCATTTAGATGTAGCTTTAGGGTGGTGTGTATCTCCTGCCCCAAAGGATCTATCACCAGACCCCAGTTTAGTAAGTCCCTAAAATAGCATAAGCTTCTAGCTGTGCAAAAGTTTAAAAGCTCATGTACCAACAATTTATTGTGCAAGTCCACCAGTGGTGCTGCTTCTGTAGATTATCATGGGAGGATGGATTATTCATTCAAACAAGGCTAAATGGAAATGGTGATTGTGCACTGTGGGTGATGTTATTGCAGAAAGATGCCTTTAGGAAATAAAACCCATGTCCTATGGATGAAAGTGTACCTCTCTTTTCCATCCACTTTCCCCGAAACAGATTAATTGAACCTATCAAAATTTAACTTGAGCAGAGCGCAACTATAATTCGTAGCTTGGAAGGAATTGAGAACCGCTAAGTATGACCTTGATAATTGACACACCACCTATAGTTTGAACTTCCATGAACTCACTTGTGTAGTTATTCCTAAGGGCATGGCACTAGCCTCAATCCATTTTGAATTTTATAATATAAGCATCTTTGATCTCTTCTGTGGTATGTAGAAAACTATTACACCTTTTTTTTTTTTTTTTAAAGGTGTAATGTATTCTGAATACTTAATATACTGTGGGGATATTTCTTTTCAAATGTTTATATTACTCCCCTGTAACTGAGAGCCCTTTCTCCTCAGTGTTACGGTTGTAATACACTTGCATCATTTATGTTAGGTCTTTAATTCTTTCTTCCTCCTTCTGAAAAAGTACTCCATATACTTCTCCCGGGGGTTTAGGAGTAGTTCTAAAAGAATCCTATTCCTCCTCATTTTGACCTTTTTTTCTTTGGTCTCTTATCCCTTCTTTCATCATCCATCTAGTATTTTCTTCCACTCCTCTTTATTAGCAGAGAGGAGCTGTAAGGGAGAGGGAGTCCTCTGGATTATGAATGTTCAGTTAGGGTGTTACCTAATTCTTGAATCCAGAAGCTCTGTGGAAGGGTGTTGGAACTGGCCACATGAAAGGAAGAAGATGATGGCTTGCATTTCAGGTTGCTTTTACAGCCTTCCCTGAATTTGTCAATATAAATCCCAAATGAGTTCATTGCAAATGGAACTTGCCTGTGTAAAACAGTGCAAAATAAAGGCAATTGGATTGCTAAACAGGCTATTTAGTTATACTTTTTCTGTACAAATTACCCTATTATTTGCTCATGGACCAAGTCAAACTTGATACTGTTTTTATTCAACATGATTATGTCAAAGCAATGCCTAACTCATTTGTCTAAATTTCTTCACCCTGTTGGAAGAGTTTTTCTTTGATAGTGTGTCAAAGTCTATTGAAGTTCTTGACATTAACTACTGTACTAAATATAAAATATTGCATCCTAAAGTTGTCTCACGCTAGTTTATGTGGCTGTTTTCTTTTGTCTGGGAATTTTACAGACATGTTGTAAGGCAGCTGCAGTTGGAAACCTGCTGCTGTGTCTTGGAAGCCAACTGAAGTATAGTTCTTTGTGTGAGCTTTCAAACTACTATTTGGCTGAAGACAACACAGAGATTCAAATCGGAGGTGCCAGAGCGTGCTGATGAGGAGCTGTTTTAACTGAAGTGGTTTATTTAATCAGTCTTGTTAAAGTGTTTTGATCGTTCAAGCCGGTCTGACATATCTGTACGGAGCCAGGCCTCATTGCAATCCTACTTAAAGCCAGTTTGTAAGGCAGTTTTCTTTCAAGACTGATTTGTCCACAGGCAGAGACCTTCTTCTCTCTGCTGATATTTTGTTGATTTGTTATAAACTGAATAGCATTAGCTGGGTACTTTTCATTAGCAAAACCAAGTTCTCAAATGAAGTATAATACATAATAGCACCTATATTATATAATAAATTAACACCTAGCAACTTTAATATCCCTTTTCTGTTTCACCAATTCCTGAATCTTGAAAACTCTGATGGTAGTATAAATGCAAATCAATAGCTTTGATAGTAGAGTTTATATGTGTAATACTATGGATAAAGATTTAAATCGTTTTCCTGAGCTTAGTTATTATTATTTACTCCCTGACCTCATCAGGAGAAGATGGAAACTGTGCTGTCCTTACCAGCTGCAAACACTTTGTGGCTTTGATGGTTGTTGTGATTGCTGTTCCCACTGACAGGCTGCTGTGCAGCAGAGGAAGGGAAACGTGAGAGCCGGGGCCGCGTGCGATACGGTATCGTGGTGCAGGACAGCACGGATCTGCATTGTGTGCGATTAGCAGACAGTAAATCAGCTGTGCTGTGCCAGAGCCAGAAAGCAGGAGCTTTCACACTTGCTGCCTGTTTCCCACTCATTGTAAAGCCCTGCCCTATCACTTGATAGACCTGGAAAGGAAGCGCAGAGGAAGCAAGTGCCACTGCTGGTTCAAAATGTTCCAGGGCGACTGGAAACTTTGAGCAACGGCCTGGGTGAGAAGAACAAGACCTTATTGACAGGGTTCAATCCTAGTTAAGTCTGTTTCCCATCAACTTCCTAAGTAATCACAGCCTTTCTTTTTTCATCTCCTTTGCACTCTCTGGGTCTCCTACTTTCACCTCCTTTTTTATTTCATTTATATTTTTTTGTTGTTGTGGACTGAGCAACCCAGGGGAACTAGGAAGTTTTCCCCTCTCTGCTAAATCCTGAAGGAATTGCTAATGAAAAAGATGACAAAAGCATTAAAGGTAGCTGTCATGTCCCTCTTTGCACCCCCATTTGTCCAGGTTTTCCATCAAATATTTTTTGAATTTCTCCTTTCAGTAGGGCCTTGTTCTTATCATTTGATGTACATATTCTTCCAGTGAGGCCATGGCTTTTGTGGTTTGTTTTCCTGATTAAGTGATGTCATAGACTGGTGACTGCTGTTACAGGACCCTAGCCCTGTAACGATTTGTGCACACATGCATGTACATGTAGTGGGAGAAGGAGGAAAGCTGAGACTTTCTTGGTTTCAAACTCTTCTGGACTGTGTGATGCTTTATGAAGCATTTATACCATAAAGTAATTCTTTTTCTAATGCTGCAGTTTTAAACATAGACCAATGTGCCCCTTCACACTGTTCTGTGCCATTCTGCATAGATGCACCCAGGATTTTGCCATCAATGCAGTAAGCAATTTCCCTTGGCAGTCCTGCTCCTCTAGAGCCTCCTAGTGTGTCTAAAATTTCTTATTTAGTGTGTTATTCTCCTTAGGCTCTCTATGAGACAACAAAAGTTTGCTTAATCTGAGGTAAAAAGAGGTTTTTCTCTGGAGCAACACGCTTTTAAGGGATGATCAGAGAGATGTCTGTTTAGTTTTGCACTTAAATATTTCTGGCCATGATTGTGGCAGAGCAGATCCACATAACAGACTTAAAGTACGTAAGCATAGGTGGCATCTCAGCGTTTTTATGGCCTTTTTGTAGCAAGCCATTTGGCTCTAGTGGAATACATTCACATATTAAAGGAACAACCAATTCAAAAAATCAGTGAGAGCTGCAGACTTCGGGCATGGATAATAGTCACTGAATTGCTTAGTGAGAACTCTTTTGGAGGGGTAAACTTTTCTGGGTTTGTGATGGTGTGTACACATTTATAAAGTTCACATAACTTACTTTTTTTTGTAATCCTGGCAGTAGTCATGCCAGGAAAATCCTCTTACTTCAGGAAACATGTGCTAGCATGTGTTTTAAAGTATTTGCATTTGAGGAGCTTAGTGATATAAGTTTAACAAGGATTTCAAAGGAGAGAAAAAAAAGAAAAATCCCTAAAATTAAATGACCCAAATTCTCAACCTTCAATGATATATATCAAATGTGAAAATGGCTTTTACTCTGTAGTTTAAATATAAGGTGTGCTAGGGATGTTTTTGAAAACTCAGTAGGTCAGGCAAGGCAGAATTATTGAAGCCTTGTGGAAGGAGTGTCTGTGCAAGGGAGAAGCCAGTGTGACAAGATAATACAGAGGCATGTTGGTTTGCAGAGTATGCCAAGCTTGCACTAATTTCGTTTTTTAATGTTTTTTCTTCCCTATCTCCAAAATACTTCAATTTCAATGACTATGGTTAGGATATTTTGGAAAGATAGTCCCCAGGCACTTTATAATGGAACTTGGGAAGAGATTCAGGAGATGGGAGTTCTCAACCAGCATTTGTAAGCAAGTCATCTTAAAATATACTGCTTCGAAGTCTAAAATTAACTAAAGAGAGTCTGTAGTATTTTTAGGTCAGTGTATGAATCTGGAGAAATCCAAGCATATGCTTGTAACAGTCTACTCACTACGAGTTTTTTTCTTCCCTTTTTTGAGATCTTAAGCAGTCTGAATCTCACAGGCCTATTCAACGTGTTTCTAACATTTTCCTATATCTTACTCTTCCCAGGATGGATCGTACTTGGCTGAGTTCCTGCTGGAAAAAGGCTACGAGGTGAGTGACTCGGTGGCTGCCTGCAGGCTGATGGAGTCATTTGGATGCTGCAGCTCCAGCCCGCTTCCTCTGCCTCTGTCCTTCCCTGTGTATGTTTTCCACTCCAGTCCTAGATAACAAATCAAAACTCCGGAGAGGAATGTGCAACATGGCCTGTAATCATGCCAGGTTATTGTACTATTTATCATCTAATGTCCACTGGTGGATTCCCTCTTCTCCTCGGGGTATAGCTGCTTTGCATGTTTCCCGCCAACTCAGATAAGCAGCGACCTGTGTGAGCCAAAACTGTAAGGAATTAGGGAATAATTTATGATAAAATGTACCACATAAAGGAATAAGAATCTTCTTGTTTGTTCTCTTTCCTCACCTTTCTCTCCGCAGTAAAGGCCCTTTTATTTTGGCAGTTATATTTCAGCAATGAAAACCTTGCATTTTTCTTCCTTCATTTAAAAAGAAAAAACCAAACCCCTAAAACAAAAACCAAATAACAAACCCAAACCAAGTACTTTAGTACTGTTAATTTCTACCTTTTCTCTTGGATTAATTGCTTAGCTCATGGTTTTTACTTATTTTTTCCTTGAAATAAAGGGTGTCCTATTCCTTCTTTCTGCATAATTTTCCCAGGTAAAAATCACATTTCTTGTGGTCCAGCAAAGCAACAATCACATTGTTGCTATTGTTATTGTATGATTTGATGGGTTTGAACTGATATGGGCGTAAATGTAAGAATATTTGCCTTTTTGGTCACGAAAGATGCTTCCAAAATGTATGATTATGAAAGGAAATGGAGTGGTCAAATTAATCTCCCCATAATATAGTATTTTTTGGCATTTTAGTAAAAGTTAATGCTTGTTTTAATATTGAATTTTATTAATTCTGTTGTAATACTGCTTCATAGCCTAGTGAAAAGTCTTTTCTCAGCCAGTTTGTGCTTTCCACGCTTTTGTGCCAGGTTAATCTTGCCTTGCTTATTCCATCCTTTTTCTTGCTTTATTGATTGATTTGCTTATTGATGTTGGTTTCCCAGTGTTGTAAATGGGTTACTTTTTGCTATTTCTCCATTCCACTTGGGGATGAGAGATATCATTGTGGTTGCTTCTGCTGCTTTGAAGGCAAAAGCACATATTCTCTCCTAGTCCACAATGAAGGTGGGAGCTGCCAACAGCAAATGAAATATAACCCTTTCAACAATACAGAGGTCACTGTAATTGGATAGAGGTTTTTTCTTCTGTTCTTCTGCTCTCCTTCAATTTCTTGGAATTCTTTCCTGTGTTCTCAGTTAGAGACCTCTATTCCTGGATAACTGAACACAAGAGTGCATAACTGATAAATGATTGGCTCCCTGAGATGTTTAATTTGACTTTTTTTTTTTTTAATTTAATTTTTTTTTTGTAAATTTCAATGTGTTTAAAGATCTAGCTCTGTTGAGAAAAATCCACTGATATAATCTTAACTAGATTAACCAGTTTGCACACATTTTGGCTTGTCGCAGAGTTTGCATTTCACCTGTCCCGTGCAGACAAAGGTACCTTTCATCAGTTTTCTTATGGTAACATTGCTGTCATGGATTAAGCATTTGGCAGATTTTCTTGCTCTTGGATGTGCATACCAGAATAAGGAGTGGGTGAAAAAAAAAGCAAAGAAAAAAAAAGCAGGGTTCACAAGTTTTCTTGTTATCGCTGGATGTAGCAGCTTCTCTGGTTTTGTCTATTTACTGAATCTTTTGAAGTCCTGGGATGATTGCATTTAACACATCTTGTTGGTCAAAAGCTTTTAGCCTAGTCATGAGCAGACACAAAGCTCTTCCAAGTCCAATTTTTCATCAAGCTTCGAGCTGGCCAGATTTGACTTACTGGTCAGCGTTCAGATGAACATGAATTCCGGCATGACTTAATTCAGAGATAGATAACAGTGCTCAAGAAGTCTCTCATCAAAACTTCAAGGCAAAACATTTAATTTTTCTAGGAGAATCACAGAATCATTTAGGTTGGACAAGACCTCCAAGATCGTCCAGTCCAACTGCTAACCTAGCAGAGCCAGGTACACCACTAAACTGTGTCCCTAATTGCCAGATCTACTTGTCTCATAAATACTTACAGGGCTGATGACTCAGCCACTTCTCTGGGCACCCTTTTCCAGTTCTTGACAACCCTTTCCATGAAGAAATTTTTTCCTAATATTTAATCTAAGCCTCCCTTGTTGTAGAGCACCTCAACTTCCTTTAGAATAATTAGTTACTTTTAAACTGCAAAGTCTGATATTTTACTCAGCAAAATAGTAGTTCATTTGAGTACTCAAAATATTTTCAGCATCCTTTTTGGAAGTTATTATGAAAGCGTCTTTTTTTGAAAGTGTTTCTCTGTAAAACTAATGTCCCTATAATGTCCCTATAAATTATCCACACAATCTATAAAGAATTATTTTGATAGGGCTTTTAATTCCATATTTTTGCAAATCTATCTTAAGAAATTCATTATTTGATGGAAATTTCTTTTAAGGGGGCACATTTCTCGGGGCCTTATTGATCCAGTTCCAAATATTTTATTCAATGGTGGAAAGTTTAGTGTTTGAATTGTAGAACATGGTATGTTGTGAGCAATGTGACACACAAGAGATTTTCTGCAAGAAAATTGGCATCATAAACTTGACCTGTAAGTTGTAAAGATGAAGTTGAGTTCTTTTGAGAAATCTTCCCACCAGAATATCATTCTTAAATCTGGAACTTGGTCTCAACCTACAGTTGTGTGCACCTTTTTACTTGGTTAAATTTTGGACTTTAGATGAAATTAAAAACATTTACTTTGTCAATAACCATAGCTTGTGTTATGTGTAAAATGCAAAAACCCAAACTAAACCAAAACCTCGAACACTGCCTGTTCCTGCTGCAATTTTCTCACAAGTTAATATCAAATGAGAGAGTAAAGGGATGGCCTAGCCAAACCAAGTGTAGGATGCATCAAAGTATAAGGGATCGCTTTCAGAAATAAAAGGCAGGGAGAAGTGGAGGTCAGTCAGATGCTTAAGCTTGATTTCTTTTGTGCAAGCACAACTTCTGTAGCTGGTAACTAAAGCTAACATGAATTTTGGTAGCTGGCATCATGGGGCTGTCTTACAGGACAGGAGGAAACAGGGTCAGTGTTTGGACAATTTCTCTAATATATTAGACACAAGCACTCTTTTCTTTAATGTTAGTCAGAACCAGTGTAGCTTTTTTTTACCAGCTTATTTATCGTGGCAGGTTAACGGAAATTCCCAAACTGGGTTTCAGCCTTAGGCTTGTCTGTGTCTCTTGTAACCCACTGGAGAACAGTGACTCATGAGGTCCACAAAACAGCACTGACTGTTCTGGCTGTTCTTCCAGCACCCCAGAAAGTGAATGACAGTTCATTTTTAAAATACATTTGGGCCTTGCAGCTGCTGCTCCTTCTTTCCCTTGTCTCCCTTCCTTTTCCCTTCTCTCCTCTCTGCCCACTCTGTCCTTTCCATAGCCCCATCTCCTGCTGCTGCTTTTTCTATGCCTGTCTCTGCCTCCAGAAGGACTTCTCTGCAACCAGGGAGCAATCGTTTTCTTGGCATTCACATATTGCTTCTCCAACTCCGGTAATGTTGTCAAATCTCTCTCACTAGGAGATGGTGCTCTGGGGCAAATCAGTATTTTCTGTACTGTGTGTGATGTTTGGGCTGCTAGCAGCGTCAACAAGGGAGAAGGGGAAACCACTCAAGGGTGCTAAAGTAAATATGACAGCATCTGACCTCACCTCCCAGGATTATGTTTGTGAATTAGATAACTATCCATCTTTAGGAATAGAGATGAGCTCTTATTACCTGATAAAAGGGTTAGGCCCATGTACATGAAAATTTTGAGTGATGGTAATGAATGCTTTCCTCTTAATGTTTACCACCTTTCTTTTGTATTTTTCCGTGTTCAATCCCCAGGTGCATGGTATCGTTCGTCGGTCTAGTTCTTTTAATACAGGCCGGATTGAGCATCTCTATAAGAACCCACAGGCTCACATTGAAGGAAGTAAGTCTTTGCTTTTGTATTTAAGGTGGTGTATGTTATATTTAGTCTGTGCTGTATGTTTGGTGGAGAAAGATCCCTGAGAGCAGGAAGGGAATTGAGTTTTCTTCTGCTAGTGTTAGCTAGCTGCTCTATATCAGGAAGAAACGTGACCATTTTGATCTGAAGAAGATATGGCATGAAGTATGGATACTCTTGAGAGTTTTGAAGAGTGGAAAATATGAGAGGGACCCAGGAAAGCACTTTGTGGAGAAATGCTGCCACAGTGCACACATAGCTGGGCAGTAGCAGCTAGAAAACGGCTGAGCCTTCAAAATGCTATGTGAGGTTAAAATACTGAGATGTTAGAATGGTAAAACAGAGGGTTTTTTTAGGCAGTTATCTTAAGTCCTTCGCTTATGTTTCCTCATGAGCTCCATAGTGTCTGATGGAGGTAAAAGTTTGGAAACAGCCTGTATGAGGGCATGAATAAGAGATGATCACTTCTTCCTGATGACAGGAAGAATGAATTTTTAGATCCTCTGAATTTTTCCACCCAGGGAAGTACCTTCTTTACCTGAAGGAAAGGCATTGCTCTTGGAAATTTGCTGACAATTTACTGTATTCTTTGTTACTAATGATAATTTGGAAAGTTGAGATTATTACCTTTAGTGTACACATTGCAAAATTGTTTATTTTATCTTAAAGGAGGTTAACTGGTCACTTAATGAGAAACAGCTCAAATGTTGGATGGCTCCAGTTCAGCTGAAGGATTAAGCACTTTAACAAGCACATAGTTCTCCTTGCTGTGTCTATTTTGTAGAGTTGTGCAAACTGATGCTGTCCTAAATAGTCCAGTCTTCATTAACAACTAATATCTCCGTGGTGTAAATATATCATGTCTTTGAAATCTGCTTCTCACCATGGTTAAACAAAGCCTAATTTTATCAAATTTAATATATAATGCAACTTACAGATTTCACTTGGTCTTTGCTTGTAATTTTATATTTTTATTTTTTTTTACAAAATGCTTAATTTCTGACATGGTATTGCTGTGATTACTTCCTACTTAATCATTAAATATCTCCTTAAGAGAGGGGTAGAATTGAGCAAAATATCTTTATGAAGAATACTGGAACCTGTTTTTCTGTCAAGAACAATGTAAGATCTGTTTCCCATGACTTGCATTCTTGGCTCACAAGGTAGAGTGAAGAAAATGAAATCAAACAGGAACCTGTGCATTGTGAGGACCATCTTGTGAATATGAAAAGTGATTTGAGAAGACAGTGTAGATCATGATAAATATATATACAAATATTTAAGGAAAGGGATGGAAGGAAGAAAAGAGAAAGCAGACGTTAATTTTTTTCCCCCACTTTTTATCTCATTTTCCTTTAACTGAAGAATGCAGCCATATGAATGGGAGGAGGAGAAGGAATTGGACTTGGAATCTCAGGAAAGGCTGCTCCATGGAAACTCTTTGAAAACAATGGGTTTCCAGGCAGTACTGGAGGAAGCAAAGAAGCAATAGTGGTTGATGTGAGCAAACCCTAATTTTATCTTTGCCGTGTGCATTTTTCCCGTGAGGAATCGATTGCATGTTGCAAGGTGGTGCTCTTCATAGACAGTGAACCTCTTTGTATGAAAGAAGTAGGGAGCACAGGAAGGAAGACAAGGCATATCCTGAAGCAAGTCCTCCAGCTGTTGCTTGCTAAGGATTTTAATTGGATAATATTACTAAAGCCCAAAGGTTCTGACATTTGATCTGTGTTTATGAATCTGTGCACCAAATAACTCCCATTTCTAGTAAGTCTTTGCACTTAGCCTTTCACTCTTGAAAGGCCTCTTTTTCATGGGTCAGGAGGTGAACATAGCTTCATTCCCTGCTCCCCTTCAGAAAAGCCATTTGGACCAGAAGCTTTGAAGGCTTGATGGTGGACCAAAATAAGCACTGCCCTTGAGAGCATTAAATTTTGGTGACAGTGGGCTGGTGTCTCTGTTCCCTCAGCCAGCCCACCTTCCCCTGGCAAGCTCTGAAACTGCGCTCTGGCCTGGGGATGGTGGCAGCACTGCATGTCGTTTGTGTAGGAGGAACACAGACTCTGGCATCTCTTTCCTGCCTAGCATTATCTGTTAGCCACAGCTTCAACTGGGCCTGAAGTCTCTTCAGAATGTTCTTTTCAAGTGATGTGCATGTAAAAACAAATTTCAAGAATATACCATGACTGTGTTATTTTATCAGCCTGGAGAACCTCATGCACATGGTTTATGGGAGTGTACAAAGCTGAGCATCTGAGAACTGTGTGATCTGTTAACTTCCTTGCTGTTTTATACCGTTAAAAAAACCCAAAAAACCCAAAAAAACCTAAACCAGGATAGATAATAACAAAGTTCACATATCTTAACCACAGTTAAAAAATGCACTGTGGATTCATATCTCTTGTAATAAGCCTAGTATTTCAGGACTCAAAAAAAAAAAAAAAAATTCAAGTTGATTATACCTGTAGTGGTGACTATCATCAGATGGGAAGATTGTTAAACTACTCCAAGACAGGAATTAGTTCATTTTCCTGGAGATAAGTCAATATAGATGTGAATTTATTAAGGTCATAAACATCAAATGAATGTAAATATATATAAATATGCCAAATGAACATAAATAGCTAATTCATCAATATTTATAACTTTTTATTGGAAAGATCTTTGAATAGCAGTGTGGTTGTTTGATTTTTTTAATTTGTTTTTTAACAAAAAGAGAAAGATCTCTATTGTGAATTTCACTTTTGCAATGTCTTCTTGACAGGTCAGGGTCTGAAAACAAGGAAAACTTGATAAGTCATTGCAACTTGCTCTTTAAATTTTGGCAGGAGCTCTTACCTACTTTTTAAATCACAAATTAGAAATAAACTGAAATCCGGAAAGGATAAATAACATCTGTATCTAACCACTTTTGAGATTTTTATGTGTAGTATCACAAAGCATTGACAGTTAAATTGTTCTTTTAAATTCCCTTCCGGTGTCTATCTGTATTTTTTAAATGGAAAAACAATAGTAAGAAATGCAGCAGGTTGTACTATAATGTTATCTAAATGTTCATCTAGTAGATACCTTACACATTTTTGTTATGTTGTGAAATTACTTGCAGTGAGACACTTAAACATGTGCAACATTTTGGGAAGAAAAAGAAAGCCATCGCTGTATGCTTAAGATGTTATTAAAACATTTTTGAGTGAAACACTGGAAGCCCAAACTAAAAAAATGCCCTATTTTTGTGACTGGAATTCTGTATCTGACATTGAACTTATTTATACAACCTGGGAAAATGAAGTGTAAGCTATTAAGCAAATGATATAAATGTTGTTAGATAAATAAGAGTATTGGAAAAAGAATCTGAAATGGTATTCATTACTCCTTTGGGGAAATGTATTTTGTGTTTAAAGCGGGGGG
>VZRL01000934.1:324057-352159 GCA_013397895.1 Origma solitaria | reverse complement strand
GGGGGGGGGTGTGCAAAACCAAGTTTAGCTGGCGATCCCTTTTTCCAATAAATGTTTTCTCAGACCCTAACCTGAAATAGGATGTGGACCAAGAATGCAATATTGCTCTGAGATTAAAGTATATTAACTCTGTGTTCTTAAACTCCAAAGACATGAAGCTGCACTATGGGGACCTCACAGACAGCACCTGCCTGGTGAAGATCATTAATGAAGTCAAACCCTCTGAGATTTACAACCTGGGAGCTCAGAGCCATGTCAAGGTGAGTGACTTCTAGCACTGAGAAATGTGAATATGTGCTGATGGTATATTACCTTGATTATTCCAGACTACAGCACTTAGAGCTATTTTAACAACTGCCAACTTCATCAGGTAAACACTGCCTTCAGTTGAGATAGTCATGTTTGCTGTGGTGCTAAATTACTGCATGAGTTTGCTGCTGAATATATATTAAGATTCAGAATAAGAGAGGTTAAATTGTCATTGTCAAAAAATCCGCATTTAAAAATCTGTTTTTTCTGCCACATGAAGCACCTTTAGTTTTGCTGCTGATCAGTCCTACCTGAGAAGTTATGCAGTATTCTTAGGCCAAGCAGTACTTAAAACAACATTATTTGGTTTGTTTAAAATCAATACATATATTGAAATGCATCACTTCTAGAAAGGCTTTGCCTATACCAATTTTCATGCAGGTGATATTCTTTGAAATACTGACCTACAAGCAGAGAAAACAGCTCTGCTACTACTTGCAGTATTACAACACTTTCGGAGTTTTGGTTACAAAAAATCAAATTAGAAAAACTGGAATAAAAAGGCTCATTAAAAGCTAGTAATTTGACCCTGGCAAGTACTGCTGCATCAAAAGGATAGAAAATGTATAGTAGAGGCAATAACTTTGTAGTTTGTATTTTTTAAGCTACATTGCTGAAAAGCTCAGTTTACTAACAAGTAAGCACTATTTACTTGCAAAATCCTCATTCATACTTCATGATTACAAACTGAAGCTGATGTTCAGGTAGAAAATTGTCATTAAAATAAATTGTGTGTTGGGCATATGTCCTGTCCTTATTGTGTGCAATGTGTAAGCATTCTAAAGTAATAATATTCCATGGCTTCTCTTGAGGTGAGAAGTAAAGGAGCATTTAAGCCTCATGAAAATCAGTTTGGCTTCAGTGTTCTAAGTAAGCCTTCCCACAAAAAGCAATGTATTGTTCCTATCACTCTGCAAGCCTTGAAACACAGCAAGAGGAAATCACATTGAAAGGCCTCAGTTATGGACAACACAAACAGCAGAATACAGAAATGAAATGAGAATAATGTTGCTTTTAATTTGCTTATGTGATTGAATTATCCAGTTTGTTCTGTGTTGAACATGGATCTGGTTTATTAGCTCAGGTACAGCAGTATAACAATAGGGCTACACAAGTCCAAGGGCTGCCTTGGACCAGAAGATAATTGAACTGCTTAATTTGCAGAGTGCAATCTCAGCCACCAAACTATGCTGGGTATTTGCAGTCCACAGCTAGGTGTCCCAGCATCCCTTTTCTTGAACTGGTTCACTGTATAGCAATCTCTGTGAAATTAGCTGTCACACTTAGTTTGGGACTAGAATGTTAGTACTTCATCATCCTTCTCCATGTGCCTGCTGCAGCTGCCAACAGCTTGTTCACGGCATGGGGAGGGCCTGAAGGGGTAGCAGTGGTGGTGATGCTGCTGCTATAGATTGTTGGAAGATTCTGCCATGGGATATGAGAAGGATTATTCCTCAAATGTCTCACTGCCTGATTAGCTCAATTGGTGAGAGCACGGTGCTAATAACGCCAAGACTGTGGGTTTGATTCCCATGTGGGCTATTCACTTAAAAGCTGGGCTTGATGATCTTTCTAGGCCCCTTCCAGCTCAGACTATTCTGTGATTCTGAGCCAATGCAGATCTGGCACTGAGTCTTGGCTTTTGGAGATCTAATGGGTCCTGGAGGACAATGAAAATGGCTCTACTAGAAGCTGGCCTGGATGCTGCAGGCTGGTACTTAGGCAATGTTAGCAGTCCTCCTGGAAGTCTAGATCAACTTCTTCAAGGTGTGCTTGCTTCATAGGATCTCCAGTAGGCCTTCTGTTGTTGCAGTGGAGAAGGCAGGCACCCCAAGGCTGTTGACAGAGGTGGTTGGGGGATTTGACTGTGTTATTGGTAGGACTTAAAAACAGTCCAACAGGGTTTACCATTTTGAAACAATTCCCAGTGTTGAAAGAGGGAGTAGGACTTGGCCATGTGTTCAGGTGAATGTCTTCACCAGAGACCTAAACAGCTGTTAGCATTAAACTGTGGTTATATAAACTTACAGGGTTTGCCTGTGTGCATCATGTTTGGGGAAGGAGGGAAAAGAACTTCTAATCTTAGCTTGCTTCACATTCTGGTCACTTTGAACCAGTGACGTCTTCAGGATTTTTTTGGTGGTGTTTATATTGGCTTGTGTTTATGCAGAATAAAGTTTTCTATCACTCTCACTTCCAGTTAGTTTATGTGAGCCATGCTGAAATGAAGGAAAATAAAATCATAGGAAGTTGATCTGGTTTCCTGTAGGAAACCAATGAAGACGAAATTGGTTCTTGGAATGAACCCACAGTAGTCTGGGAAATACTGTCAGAGAAGACGTTTTTCTGAATCATAAATAGTGAGGGCTGTGACTCATAAAGTAGGTCACTGAGAGGCTGATCTGATCTTGTACATGGGAGAAAGTGAGAGAAGACTGAAACTTGTTCCTTATTAAAACCAGTAAACTTAACAGAATGATATCATCAGTAGGAACAAATTATCCAGTGTGCATTCCTGTCTGTTTTGGTGAGAAACTGGGATTAGCTCTCTGCACTGTGGCTTCACCATGGGATGTTCAGAAAACAGTAGCACATTCACTTCATGGTTACTAAGTAAACAGTTCAGCCTCGTTTTCTCTCTCCAGTCTTTATATGTCCTCCTGCTTTGAATTTTAGTTCTTTGGGAATCTGGTGAGCTGATCATGATTTGTTTTCATTTAATTTGCTTTCAGGGGAATGATAGTTTACAGTATAATGATTATAAATAATTATCTATTCCTGTGTAAAGTAGCATGCAGGTGGCTTAATCCAAATTTGGTAATCCATAACTCTATATTCATATCTCTCTGTTGAACATCTTCAAAATCAATTATCCAAATGTAGGTTGGTTAAAATGATGTAAATGTCTCTTCTTGCACAGTCTTTCAGAGTAGGCACACACATAGATATAAAGTTGTAACTGTTTTTTCTTTAAGGACAGATGATCTCATCAGTGTTTGACTGCACTGTAAAATTTTGTTTGTTTGCTTTGAGTTGTATTGGACTGGTGAATCTGGCAAGGTTTTATTGACGAATTTCTGAATCCAAAAGGCAGTGTAACCTCAGTAAAAGATATCTTGCTTTTCGCACTTGAAACTTTTTCAATGTATCTGAGCAATTAAATGTGGGTTGGCTTTATGCCTATTGCTGTCCTAGTAGTCATGTATTAAATACCCTGGTCCAATTTAGCTGTAGTGCATAGTTCTTCAGAGCCCAGGGAGGAAGATTCCAACCTATGCAAAAGCCTGTGCCCACCCATGTCTCTTCCTGCATCCTGAAGTCATAGCTTGCATGCTGGTTGGTGGGAAAGTGGGATGTCTACAGAGGGGGGAGTCTTGAAGTACACAAGCAGAAGTTTACATCATATAATTTCACAGAGTTGTGGAATGGTTGAAGGTTGGAAGGGACCTCTGGAGACTGTCTAGTACAACTCCATTACTCAGAGTGGAGTCAGCTCGGGCAGGTTACAAAAGAACTTTGTCCAGTCAAATTTTAAGTAGGATGGAGACTCCACAACCTCCCTGAGCAACCTCTTTCCTCACCTGTGCTGTTCCTTCACGCTTATGGTAAAAAAACAGCACACACCACCACAATTTTTTTCATATTTTTAAATGGCATGTTTCCCGTATTTCAATTTCTGACCATTGCCTCACCTCCTGTCACTGTATACCTCTGAGAAGAGCCTATCTCAGTCATCCTTTCCCATCCCACTCATCAGGTGGCACATCAGTCAGATAAGCCTTCTTCAGGCTAAACACCCCCAGTTCTTTCAGCTTCTCCTCATATGAGAGATGCTCCAGTCCTTCAGCCTTTTGTGGGCTAAGAGTACCCTGACCAGTTCTTCCTTGACTGCAAGAATTGTTTGTTTGTTGCATTTCCCCTTGTGAGCTGTTTAGTCACTCATGCCAGGTTATCAATGCCCTGCAGAAACCTTTTGGCTTGTACCTGCTGTGGTGTCCCCACAACAGATATTAGGGTGGTGGAACTCACCCGAGAGGACCAGGATATTTGAGTATGAGCTTTTTCACATTATCTGAAGAAAGCCTTATCTGCTATTATTGTCACATTGTAAAGCCTGTTTGCATCCCCAGACTCCTCTCAGTCTGAGGAATATGAACTGTATGGGAAACAGGTCATCTTTTTCATTTCCTATCACAGTCTTTTATGGGATGCTTTTTCCTGCAGTGGTAATTGTGGTTGTGATAATTGCTGGGGGGAGTTGGTGCTGTGCAACTTTATAGTGAGCAAGGCAGTGTTTGGGACATGGCATGGAAACTGATGTCCTCCTGCTTAGTACACGAGTGAATTTAGTGATTAAAAATATATATTGCTGACTCTATCCTGCAGGTTTTATCAGTGATGCTGTAGGGGCAGTACTCTTCCGCCATCGCTTTTCAATCCATGGAGTTAGTACAGCTGAAAATTATCTGTGAGAAAGTCTGTGTTGGACAGGATGGTGTCACTCTGAGGCAGTCGCACATGAAGAAGGCACTTTCACTGTGCATTTACAGTGAGTGCTTAGCTATGAGGAAAGTCAAGGCACTAAATAACTTAGCATGGAACGGAGTACAGAAGTCTCCTGATTGCTGAGTTCTGGGATCCTTTCAAAGTCTGTTCTCATGCTATTCAATAGCCAGGTCTGGGAATGTCCACTTCTTACAGAGCAGCGCTCTATTAAAGCTCCTTGTATTGGAAACTCTTCAATTTGGTTTTCCTTAGCTTTAGATATCTCAGTAACACTGAAGCAAAATAGCTTCTTCTGATTGCTGTCATTGTCTATGTCACAGATTAATTCTGAAAATAATACTTTTGCACAGGAGATGAGTTTTGGTAATGTGGTCCATGTGTTACACAGGAATGCTCCCCTCTAATTTGTTGGGTGGATTTTTTTATCACACATAAGTATCATTGACAAGTAAATCCTAATGGTGCTACTTCTGTTTTTATATGCTAACCGTGCGTACACAGTTTGGTTCTGATCCTGCAATGTTTTCTCATGGCAAAAAATGGTGCTTGTTGTCGTTGGGCATTTGGACTTTTATAATTTTTCTTTTTTTTTATTAATACAATATTGCTTACATAAAACTGTAGGCTAAATAATTCAAGGCATTAATTGTAAAGCTTTGCCAGCATTGCATTAGTAACAAGGCTTATAATTGTTCATTACGGCTACCATAATTCATGGCTTATGTACTGTACCTTCTGGTTCTTATTGTTCAGTATGCTGTTATATTATTGCATGGGTTTTAAGCTTCTTACAAACGTCAGAGAAGCTCACAGCTTCTAAAAAAATGAATGGATTTTTTGGTATGTTTTATAGAACAAGAATTTTGGCTGTTCAGTGTAACAAGATCTAGTCTAGTCAATTTTAAAGAATATTAGCAATACTCTGTAGAGATGTAGTACAATTTACTCGCAGGAAAAAATAAGCCTAACAGACCTTAATTTTATGTCATTAGAGAATTTTACAGCCATGCTTTACAGAATATTTTATTGTCTCAATATGATACCAAATTGTTTCTAATTTAGCATGTATGACTGTCCAATCTGTTAGCCAAAAGTTGAGTTTCAAAACCTGATTTATGCTATCAGACTATAAATATGGGGCCTACTCTCCTAGGGTGGCTCCAATTAGTGTAGGATCCCTGTGTGGAGCTGTGGTTCCACGTTCTGTGGCATGCTCAGGTCCCTGTCGGTCTCCTGTCACCTGTTCACTGGTGGTGGCAGCTCATAACACCAGCCTTGTGAACACAACCTCGCTGGAAAATCGTTCTGCTAACCAGCAGACACTGTATTTGCGCAGGGCTTTGGATGATGGGGTCTTGGTCCTGAGCCAGGACAATTAGGCTTTCTGCTGTAAATATAAAGGAATAAAAACTAGCTGGGCTACCTTCTGTCCTGCAGAGTGTTTTAGTGCTTTTGCTCATGATGGTAATTACCCAGGGTATGATCTTACACGGTGCTGAACTGTCTTAATTTAGTTCAGCACACCCTTTTAACTGCTGTAACTTCAGTCTGTTGCAGCTGTTCGGATGCTTTCCTGGGTTCTTTGCAGGATGCTGTGTCCTTGTGGGATGGAGTGCACCAGAGGGCAGAATAAGCCTCTCAAGTGATTCTTTCAAATGCTTGTATGTGTTATTTTGCAGTGTGTACCTTAAACTCTTTAGGTAATCTAATTCCTTTTGAGTGATCAGGTTTTAGGTAGCTTTACACTTGAAATCTTTTGGGCAATGTTTTTAGTGTAATACATGCAGTACCTGTTCAAACAGATTCTGTGTGGCCTGGAAGGAAAGGTAATTCCAGTCATAGTTAGCAATTGGAATTACATATGTCTCTTCACTTGGTCCACTAAATATTTATGGCAACTTTATATGATCTTTGTAATTGCAGCTTGTATTGTCAGACTAAATAGATTTAAAGCTAAGTGTTGGTAAAGAACCTAGTGCAACTATTAATTTTATTAAACAGATTAACTTTAATAGTTAACTATATGTATTATGGCTGCAAATGTTATGAATACATAAAAAGAACAGTGGAATAATGCACTCAGTGGTGCTAGTGTTTATGGGCAAATACAAGCATTAACAAATTGCTCCCCAAACCAAGTACTATTTATGTTAATACCAATTGGAAAATTAAGACATTATGTTTATGGGTATATTTTAATACTATAGAAGAACTCTTATGACTTCTGCTGCAGGCTGGTATTGCCTCTGTGCCCTCCTGTTCCAAGTCTGTAATTTTCTCCTTACCTGCACCCTTCCTATAGCAACAAAGCCCCTCCTTTTCTCCCTACTCTAGCTATGAGCTTAAGGTATTCTTTCCCTCTCTATAGAAAAATACACAAGAATTCATATGCTTTTTGGATCACAGTGACATTGTTTATAATTTGTGTGAAAAGCTTGCTAAGTTTGCACTTTTTTAGTCTTTCATTTTGCTGTTTTATTTTATGAATCATTTCCAGGGTAAATGCTTAAGCACATTCCTAGAAATATGTTACTTAAGTGTATTGGGAAAGCAACCATGAAAAAAAAAAAAGTAGTACTTAATCAGGGATGTGAAAAGGACCAGACTGAGCCCTGAGACAGGACTTTTCCATATGGTTTAGTAATTAAAGAACAGAATGTATGCTGTCGTGGATCTGAAGCTGAAGATTATAGATTCCTTTAGAGTTTTTTTGTGGCTTCAGCGGGTGTCTTTTGCATGATATTTTACAAATACAAGCTGGGGACTTTTTTCAGCTGCTGTTCTTGTGTTGTGCAGTCACATACAAAGCAGGCTGAATGCTGTGATGAATGAAGTGGTGTTTATCTTTGTGACCCCGATGACGGATAAAGTACCACCTCCTTCATCTCATGCTTTGTGTGTGGTTTCTGCTTTGAGGCGCTGTGATTTGACTTCCTAACTGACTTCTGAATTTTCAGTCTTGTATGTTGAAGGGGGATAGCCAGTGAATCCGTGTTCATTCCATGCCATGGCCCCAGTTAAGTCTTGATACCTGTTGAAATCAAGCCCTCAGAGAGCTCTGTTGCTACATAATTTAATTGCAACTTTTAAAATAATTGCTTTAAAGCATACTTTATTTAGAGCTGGTCTATAAATGGAAGTTTGTTAACTTAGATTCCCTTTTTAGAGAAGAGTGATATATAATATAATTCTATGTTTGTTTGCAATAACCAAATCTCTGCTGTTACTGTAGCTATTCTTTTAAGTGCAAAATTAAGTGCTGAAGTGGTTTCTGCTTCTGGGCATGAGCAGGGAGGAGCGATCAGAAACTTCCCTGAGAGTTTTCGTCTAACAGCTGCTGCAGGGGAAGAGAAAGGTGGGGGAAAGGAAGGCAAAACCAGCTGTGGCATTCACAGCGTTGTATTTCTTGTGTCAAATAGATGGCAGCAGAGCGTTGTACACAATGGAGCAGCTCCATCCTGTAATGGGAATGGGGGGGAATGACACTTCAAGCTGACTTGTATCAACTGCAGCCTTGAAAGACTTGTCGTTAGGCATAAAATAGGGAAGAAAGCTACTATTGATAGTGCAGACGCATAGAGGATGAAGAAGGGTATGAGATGCTATAAAGTACTGAATTTCTGGAGTAGTCCCAGGTGGCAAAACTTAATCTTTTAAGGTATGTCATCCACTCATGCAACATGATTGAAATCAGCTAACATAATATGCATGTCAAAATAAAGAGACAGAAAGAAAAAGAAAGTATTCACAAGTTGCAACTGAAAGTGATATACAGCTGCCTTGGGGTACTGAGGAGTTGGCCAGAAAGCCTATTTTTTAGTTAAGCGAGTTAGAGAAAGGAAATGTCAGTCCTCAATCAGGCAAGCATTCTTTGGTAAGGTTTACTTAAATGTCAGGATTCTTAGGAAAAGAGCTGCAGCCTGTTCTGCTCTGATCCCCAAAATTAGATTTGCTGTTAAAATGGGTCAAGCTGCAGATCTGTCTCTAGAAGTGTTTGATTAATAAAACTAGTCCAGGGTTTGGCTTAGTATTTATTAAATACAAAATTAATGGCTGCAAAATAGCTGCAGTCATTGTAGGCATTAGCATATTTTGTTGTATGCTCATCTGCATCTAAAATTTTGGAGTAGGGCGATCCCAAAATAAAAGGTGGAATTAAAGGCTTTGATGTCATTGCTTGCTCAAGCCCTCGGATTTTAAGATATCGTAGTAGAAGGATAGAAAGGAAGTTGAGAAACTATTATTATTAGTATAACGTGGCTAGTCTAGAAATTATGTCAAGGCGAGAAAAGTCAATATGGAGTGCTGTCTTAAATTTGTAATGTATTTTATTTCTCTTACAGCTCTGAATGCAACCATCCTGGCTGAGCATTAGCTTTACTGTTTATATTTATGATAGACCTCGTTAAGGGTTTACTTTCTATAAACATACTTTTTAACCCAGCTGCCTGAAAAACTATTGCAGCAACCTGGGGATACCTGGCAGGTTTCTGTTTTGATAAGAACTTGTTTCTCATATAATTACATTTCTTTTCCCGAGATCTGATATTTTAGTTACCCATCCACACTCTTCATCAAGCTATTAAGAAACCCAAACTGCTGTGCAATTTATTTTTTACAGGTTTAAAGAAAAATATATTTGATTCACTTTGAAGTGTTGTGACTTGTGCTAGCTGCTGCAGTTTACTGAGATTGGAGGGTAACACAGGCCTGCAAGAGTGTAGGTGATTTTCAGTATCGTTCATCATACCCTGTGGAAAGTGTGAGTGCAATAGCTCTGACTTTTGGAGCTTTTTCATTGTGCTTAAATTACTGCTCATGCAGAAGAATGAGCGTGTCTGTGTGTGTTTTGGTTTGTTTATTAATTTGCTTACTTTATTATTTCTTAATGTCTTAAAGAGGTAATTTAAAGAAAAATCTTGGTATATCAATTATATGGAATATCTGCTATATGAGCACTGGTCAAGCGCTGCTATTAAATTAAGGAATTCGATGAGCAATAATATGAAGCTATTTTAATACATTTTTTCTTTTGCTAAGTATTAAATTTGTTGTATTTCTTTTTCCCTTTTGTCTCTGAACATGCTTCCGTAAAGACATATTTAATTCTTGGAAGAAATAACATGGCTGTGTTTTTATATTTTTACAAACCATTTACTAAGTTGCTGTTCTGAACACTAGAAAGGGAAGCTATGAAAAATCTGTGACTAGGCAATAATACAGGCATTGCGCTGATTGTCTAGATAAATTAGGTTGGCAGAACAAATGCAAACTTTTTAAAATAAGCAGTTCCAAAACTCTCTCGGTAATTCTTCTTGAGGCTAAATGCTACAGACTGCTATTGAAGCCAAACCTCATTGAAATGTTTGCAAAGGGGTTGTTGGGGAGGGAGGGTTGTTGTTGTCTCTTGCCACTTTTCCATTGAGGTAAGGATATTAGCTTGAATGACATCATTTAATTTTCTCAGTTTTGAAATGGTGTATTTGCATAACAAAGCAGTATTTCTTTTTTTCCCTTTAGTTTCATTAGAACTGTCGGGGGTGTATGTGTGTGTGCATGTTTCCAGCCTTCTTGCTGAGTAACGCTAGATTTGTTCTTTGTTCTGTGTAAGTTTGGCTTTGTGGTTTATGCAGCTTTAAAAATGTATGTATATCCTCTCGACTTCCTTCATCTGTGGAAGAAGTGAACTGTGCGTCTTAAAGCTTCTTGCTATGTTTTACAGACATGCAAAATGAGAAATAAAGTGTTTTCTGTGGTAAAAATGGTTTTATTTATTTTCTTAATGCAATAAACAGCACTGAGAAAAGTTAAATCACACAAAACATTTCTGTGCAAGAACTGTTACAGTGAGACGTGCACATTCAAGCTCACAGAACCCCTATGATTTAGAATGGCTGTGGGGCCAGGAGTGACAGAACAGAGATTAATTCCACTGTTACAATAGTCCATGGGCACAAGTTTCTGTTTTTTCTTGAACATTTTAGAACTTGGAGGAAGAGGAAATATTTGTTTATAAGTTCCAGAACCATAGTAAGACTTTTTTGCTACTTCATTAGTGTCAATAAATTTTCTGGTTAGGAAAAAATGAAAGTTGTTGGGTTGTTTAGAATCTCTTGATGTTGTGTTCACTTTTTATAGCAAAAATCTTGAGGGAATCTGTATGGAATATTGTGTCTTAACTGAGTGTCTCCTGTGAATGAGATGATTGTTTGCTTTACAAACAGTGTACATCTGGTATTTATTGATAATCCATCTGAAATAGGAATCAGATTGGTTTAAATACTGTTGCTGCAGTTTAATATTATTGTGATGATGCTGTGCTACATTTTATAAGGCAGAAAACAGTTATTCAGGAAATTTCTTGGTTTTCTTTAGACACGCTGGAGAACTGTAACATAGAAACTTATCCTTGCTTGTACAAAACACTCAGGTCTGGAGAGAGAGAACATCTTGATCAGTGTTTGTGCTCTAACACGCAACTTGTTTTGTAGAGGTTAGGCATGTTTATGTAATAGCTGATTATTTGGAAAAAGCTTAATTTAAAAAAAAATCCAGTACTGTCTGCTCTTACGTTAAGAACTCCCCAGTCTTAATTAGTTTCTATTGCTCCAGCTTTTTGA
Source organism: Origma solitaria (assembly GCA_013397895.1). NCBI lineage: Eukaryota > Metazoa > Chordata > Aves > Passeriformes > Acanthizidae > Origma > Origma solitaria. The sequence goes on along the minus strand of VZRL01000934.1, from coordinate 340,724 downwards.
AGTAGAGCTGTATTGAGCATCTTTGGTGATAGACTTGGACTCCGAAAGACTAGCTAGAGCAACAGGAGTAGTCTGGTGGTTTCTCTTCCTATACAACTATACATACTAGCTTTCCATTACTCTATTTTTCATTAAGTATTTACCAAATATATTGGCTTGCATAATTGAATTGTGAATGTCTGAACTGCATTTTTCCTGTAAGTATGTGATGCTGAGAAATAGCATTTTAATTTTAGCCAGACGTTCTTGCATAATGTTCCTTCATGGTGATGCAATTTCATTGGCATAGCATCAGAACAAAGACTACAGCATCAAACAAGGATGTAAAAACAAATTAAAGGATGCTAGAAGCTTTAAGCACTGCTTTAAAGATTTTAATATGCTTAATATTCTTGATTTTTTTTTAAGCTCTGTGTGTGTTTGTGTAACAAGCTGTGAGTTCTGTGGAGCTTTTCTAATTTTATATTGGTGTAATATTTTTGCTTTGACTTGTTTCTAAAACTCCACTGTGGCAAAGAACATCCTACAGAAATGATGTATTTTAATTACAAGGCATATGCAACCTATGTATTTAGTTAGCTGGGCAGTAAAATTTAATTGCAAAGCTCCAAAAAATGCTTCTGAAAACATTGCATGCATTCAACATACCTAAGTCTTTGGAGCTAGTAAAAGGTTCAGTTAGTTTACTAAACCCACATTATCCAAAATCCCAATTCCACTGAAAAAATAGATTAAAATTTGCATTAAGGATAATGAAATATGCTATTTTTTTATGACACTGATCTATACTGTTATCTATTCCATGTCAAAACTTTAATTCCAGTAGTAGTTGTAAGTTTGTCTGAAATAAAATGGTATGTAATTCTTCGTGCTGATTTCAAAAGTTACAGTTTAATTTAAACAATACAGTATGCAAATAGCTGATAAGTGAAAATTGTTTTCAAAAGTACTCTGCAAGGAATTCTGTAAAACACTTCAGGTTTGTTTTGTTTGGGATTTTTTTATGTACTAGATGTTCCTGAAGCTGCTTGCAATACTTTTAACAAAAAAAAAAATGGGACTGATTGACTTGTCATGAGGTGTGATCTGAAAGCAACTCACATCACTGGCAGAGATTCTTTATAGTGCTTGGGAGTATTTCATGCTTGCAGAGTTTTGTTACTGAACTCTGTCTAATACTTTGATTTTGTTCAGCTATTGGTATTTCAAGGTGTTGTGTATTTTCATTTTGTCATATTTAGATGTGCCATTGCTGAATGCTGCAAATTCCAGTGAATGGTTGCATTTTATAATGCTATTATATATGTTTCTGCATTACATTTATTAAGTAGCTTAGGGTGATAAGGAATACGTATTAGAAATTTGGACTGTAAATGCTGGATGCTAATTAAAATTAAAAAGAATGTCATACAAGTTGATTGAAGACAAACTTTGAGTGGTGTTTGGAGAATTGCATTCTGTTAACTGTGTTTGAATTGTATAAGTAGTTTATTGCTTGTAACTCGTTGCCTTACATTTGTGGTTAAGGTACTGAAATAGAATTCCTCTATAAATATTATTATAGGGTATTCTTTATTTTTACTGAATAAATCAAAGCAAATGATTTGAAATTTCTCTCCAATGCTTCAGTTTAAAATAAATAATTGAAAATCTGATGATTAGCATCAAGTCAGATTGAAGTCAAAATTTCCCAATACTGACATGCCAACTGATCAATAGAAGTTATTTATTGTAGTATCAGTGTAGATTTAGCAATCTAGGAACAGTAATAGTGTTGCAATTTAATGGTTGAAAAATCCATGTAACTGTGTCAAGTATGAAAACTTGTCCTCATTCACAGGGCAATTTTTCCATTGATTCTGTGGTTTCCTTAATAAAGCTGAAATATTTTTAATCCATGAATGGTTTGCTTTAAAACAAAAGAGTAGGGGGGAGAGGAAGGAAAAGAAAGTTTAGTGTAGTGAGACCCATTGATGAAACAGAATTGCCTGCAATATATTATCCTCTCTGTCAGCAAGTATAGGTTAAAGTTGACTTTGCTTTTGTAAGCAAATGCTAATATTTTTATAGGAGGGGTATCTTTCTTAATGATATGTTGCATATGCGTATTTACTGTTAAATGTTAACATGTTCGCAAAGTACACTGTTAACAAAGTGAAACTTCGACTTTCTAATGCCACCGAGTGTAAATAATTTGAAGATTTAAAGGTTGCAAGGACAATATATGTAATTACATTTCAAGACAAGGAAGCAATTGAAACTTAATTAAGTCTAGTTTAACTTTTAATTTATTGTTAGATTTATATTCTTTTAAGGAAGCTGGCACTTTTGGTTTTGTGGGGTGTGGAAGGATGAACACTTTGCCTTTAATATTTGAAGAGGAGCTTTTTCCATAATGTCATTAAATGCTATGAATAAAAACGTCACAAGTAATTTTTACTCTTTTTGAAGTAGCTTTCATTCATATGCCTACGAGTTTGAAAAGAGCATCCCAAAGTGCACATGGATGTGAGTAAACTTGGCTGTCACTAGACCTTTGCTGAGATGCCCTTGGTTTTGTTTGGATGCTATTCTCTGTATTGAGTACGGGGCAAGGCCTCCAGCACAGATGATGCTTCTCCACATATCCTCCAAATCCTAAGTGGGCTCTGCTGTGGTTCTAACATCTCTTCTGGACGGCAGTATCGTGCTGTAATATCAGATCATATTTTAAATGAGGCAGTTGAGTGGAAATATATATTTGATTCACTTCCATTAATACATGGTTAGGCACCTTCTTTCAGATTAAGCTTTCTGACGTGCTTTTTCTTGTCTTTAACTGGACTGCTGTTTGCAAAGGTCTGATGATGGCTCATGTGGATTCTTGATCTTCATGAATTAGTATTAATTTTTTGCTTTCTTTAGCTTTCAGCCTATATGAAGCAATCTGTACAACCTGATTGTATTTGCATAAAATCAGAAAAATAAATACTCGCTAAAGTAGATCTGCTCATCTAAGATACTGTTTTTGACAGTACGTTATAAAATTGTAGTTTAAAATGTTTCTGTAAACAAGGGTGGCATTTTAAGAACTTAAGCGCAGATGTTATTTTTTGTAAGCATAGCCTATAAATAAGGGGAAAATTAAATGTCTAGGGTTTTTTTTTCTCAGACAGTCCGTGGTGGCCTCTTCATGTTTTCTTTCCTTTACTGAGATTGTTATTAGTACATGTATTACTGTATTTGACCGTCATCTCACATAGAGCTAATTTCAAAAACCTTTGCTTTAAAAACCGTGATTGAAAATAACAGGGCAATAGGGAAATAGTTATTTTTGTCAATGACTGTAATTTAAAGGATCTTCATTAAATGGTAGTTCTCCCACAGGATTCTAATTATTGTATTTCTCTTAACATGGAAACATATAGTAATTACTTCTAAAATGTGTTTTAAATAAGAAATTGCTCGCCTGCCAGACAATGAAATCTGGAGGCTACATAATCTGCACTCCTGTTTTTTACTACTAATCAGATGTATTTTATCTCCTAACTTTTATGTTTCTCTTGTCCCTGGTTTGTTTCATTATGGCACTGTGTGAGAAACTGTTGCACCAAAGACTTGTGAAATTATTAAGAGAGAGGATAACAGAAAAGAGTGCTCTGTTAACTGTTTATTAAATTGTTATTATTAGATACCACATTTCATCCATGTTGAACTGCATCATTATAAGACTTGGTTGCATTGCGTGGCACAGATTAATTACTTGGAGTATCATCAAAGGTATTTTCTGTATGTTAGTGATGCTAAAGATTTTAAGTATTTGTCATGTGATGTGCTAAATGTAATGATAATTGTACAAGTACAGTAGATTGGGTGTTTTATTATGTACTAAAACTTACCAAGTTGAAGTACAAAAGCCAGACTGAATAAATCTATCTGTTTCATCTTTTTCTCTCCTTTTCTGTCACTTTTTGATTTTTATCCTTTTTATTTTTTAGATGGGTGGTAAGCATGGGGAGTATGTGAAAATATTACACTTTGGAACTGATTTAAAGGCCTTTGACTAAAACCATCTGTTCCCACCTCCTAATCTTCAAGTCGTGCTTGAAAAATAGGCCAAACCTTATCCCAGGGGGGCTAGTGGATAGAACTATCTACAACAATAATAAGATGTAAAAATACAAAATATACAGATACTGAAAGCTCAATGGTCTGTAGCAGCTCACTCTTGCTTCTGGATAGTTTTGCTGGTCTGAATTCCCTAGTGGGAAGGGGGATACAGGATACACATGAGAGAGAGAAGTCTCCTATTTGCATGTTAAACAGTGTGATTCCAGTAGGATGAAATTTGGAGTCATCATTATCCGTGCCCAGGGTGGTGAGGTTGGAATGAAGTGACCTGCAATGTCCCTTCTATCCCAAACCATTCTGTGTTTCTACTTTGACAGAGAAACTGGTGTTCTACATATTCCCTGCTCTCTGAGCAAGTTAGGAAAATGTTCCATTAATCTCATGTTTAGGACTAAGAGTGGGTATCTGAATGTTACCTTTTTCTAAGGTAATACAAAAATAATAAATGCTCTGCAAGTGTCAAAACAAGGCTCAGTGTTCGGATAATGTTTTCTGAGTGGTGGTTTCATGCACAGAAACCCCCATCAACATCCCGCTATACCTTTTCTGTGATATGCCTGATCCCTAAATAATTCTGTTGTCAACAAGGTATTTTTAAATGTAAATGGAGACTCCTTGGGGCTAATATTTTGTGTCAGGCTTCTTGAATCCAAAGCAGTACTTTAGCAGCTGTATGTATTTGTATGTAGAGTCCTCCTCAGCTTAGATTTCTGTATTTGTCATTTGGAATCCTTCTGAGTATACTTGCAGGGACCAATGAGATAATACAGGTAGAAATACTAGCCCACATTCAAAAAACACCACACCCCAAAACACCACCAAACAAACAAACAAAACAGAAAGAACAAAAACTGCGAACAACAAAAAAACCACCCCAAAACAAGCAAAAAACCCCACCCAAAAAATCTGACCCCAAAACAACAAAAAACCCCCAAACAAACAAAAAAACCCCAAAACCCCCCAAAAATCACCAAAATACGAACCAAACCAAAACAACAGCATAACAGCATTAACCCCCAACAAAAACACTACCAAATAAAAAGGGCAAATGTAAACAGCACCATCTTGCAGGTTTGTCTGTCTAGACAGAATCAGCTTTCAGATAAAGCAGCTGACGGGAACAGTATAGTTAAAAGATGATGGAGAATGGAAAATGCTTTTTCAGGGTGTTTGTCTTCTGTCAGATTGCTTAAAAAAACCAAAGTTGCACAAGAAAATTGTGCAGTATGTTACAGGCTCGTACTCTGTCAGTGATTTGGGAGCTCAGCTCATTATAACTACACAAGGACAGAGTATGCAAAAGCTGATGCTGGCATAGTTTTCACAGTTATGCGAAGAGCGTCTTCACCCTGAGCTAGATATTCCTTTTTGTGCCTAGTCAACTCTGAGAATATTTGTCTTGTTTACCAAAGACATATCTGGGCTTCATCCCGGGAGATGTGAACCTCACCTTTCACAGGATGAGCTCCATGACAGCTGTATGTCCATAGATCATCAGTGCAGAGATACAGTACTGAGGGAGAGACAGTTCCTAGGCTATGCTATTTGTTCCTGGAAGATAAAAATTCTCCAGGCAACTTTAAGAACTGAATTTTTGAATTAAATTCAGTTTTAAAAATGAAAAAAATATGTACATCTCTGTCAAACCTAAGTACAAGTTAGCTGTAGGCTTTCATAGTTCCCTGACCAGGAATGTTCCGTTGTGTCTGTATGTGTGTAGATATGAGCAGGGAAAGAAACCCATGGAGATGCTGATGGTTGTGTATTAAAACTAAGGAATCAGAGTGGTTTGGGTTGGAATGGACCTTTAAAGGTCATCCAGTCCAACCCCTCTGTAATAAGCAGGGTCACCTTCAAATACTCCAGATTTAGTTGAGTACCATAAGTGTCACAGTATTTTTTAAGTTTTTTTTTTTAGTGTGCATGGTTAGTGTCACAGAAGATTGTGGAATTATTTTTTCCTGTGTGTTTCTCAGGTGCTGCTCAGAAAAGAAAGATCCCAAGCATGCAGAAACTTGTGTGGTGTGCAACTGGTGTTGGTACCTGAGCAAACTATTACTTCAGCTTTTAAAAGCTCTTACAGCTTTTAACACAGCCTGCTTGCTGAAATGCTACTATGATTTTGGCTTTCTATTTAAAACAAACCAAAACAGAAACTACAGACTCCTGCAGAGTAATACAAAAATAGTATTTTTCTTATTGGGTTTTTGTTTGGTTGGTTGTTTTGTTTGGAGTTTGTTGTTGTTTGGGGTTTTTTTAATAAGAAGTTGCATGTAAAGTTAATATTCTTCATTTTTGCTTTGTTTTTAACTATATAATCAAGTTTTGTCTTTAACTTGACAGTAAAATTTGTAAATGGGAAAGTCTACTGCACTGTATTTAGAGTTGCTTTCCCCCGGCTCAGGGCTCTTTGTTACTTGCCTATAAATTGTAAAACTTTTTATTTAAGAAAGAAAATGTTACAGTATATTTCTTAAAGAAGTTGGGTATAAATTGTTGACTTGCCCTCGGGCTGTTTCACCACCTACTAACCAGCATCCTGCTTCACCTGTGATGACATCTTTGCTGAGCAGCTGACAGTGGGTACAGACTCCAACCAGGGGTGTCTTTGTGCATAATATTTAAAACCAAAACCTCCTCTCTTCTAATCTAAAAGTCTAACTTCTTTCAAAAGTGTAGAGACCCACACTTCAGAGATGTGTTCCAGCATATCTGTGGCTAAGAGGCTGCTGTTCCCTGAGCTAGCTCATAGAAAACAAACTTTAGCAGAGTATCCACCTGTCTCTTAAAAACGGCTTTATTTCATAGTGAAAAGCATCACCATTTTGCTGCATCACCAAGGCAGGGTGGTGTGTTGCCATGTCCCTTTGGGCTGTGCTGCCAGCACACATCTGTGGCTCCTTGTGACAGGAGCTGTAGCTCCTCTGTTACTTTTGCTGTCGTTCATGTAAGATCTGTTGTGGCATCCGATGTGCATTTTGTGAGGACCTTTCATCTTGTACGTGAAGTGAAGAAAGCAACAGCTTCCATTTATGGTTTCCTACTTCAAAGCATGAGCTACGGTGCAGAGGTTCAAAGTTGGGCTGGTCTCAGAAGTGCATCTGCTTCCCTGCCAGAATGAGTGTGTTTACAGCCATTTAGTCCTAATAGGTATTGCATGGGTCGCTTTAGAAAGTATACTTGCATATTCTAACAACTAGGTTATGTTTATAAAACTGTTCTGGAAAAATAAATGCTTTAGACTTCTTCAAGTGTTGTGTTCTATGGGAATAATTCAGACTTTGCAATGTGATAACTTTTTACTGTGTCAGGCACTATTAATAGCACGTTCCAGTCATGATGTGGCTGTACCCCAAGCTCAAGGGGATTGATGGGTTTTTTTTGGTTTGTTTTTCAAAAAGCCCCTGGTTTTGTTTTTATTGCTTTGACTTCTATGTTGAGGTGTTTGGGGTTTTTTCCCTGGGACAACAGTGCACCTCTGGATTTGTATTGCAGGTGTGTGCAGAACTTGCTGTATTGGGTTTGATCAGTTCTCCGCTTGGTGTGTTCCTGATCATGGCCAGAGCCTGATCCATTCACAGGAGGAGAAAAGGATGGTTTCTTCCTCCTCTTCTTGCAGCAGTGTCAGTAGGAAAATTGGTATTTTTCTCTTGTAGAGAAAGTAAAACATTTGTTGTTTTATAAGCGGGTGACATGGTTTTGTTTAATGCACCAGTAGTAATTGCTAATTCCAGCAGTCAAGATGATAGTGACTCTTCTCAGAAGCATCAACATAAAAATAACACTTTTGCTGTAACCATCTCTAGTGCAGAGTAAGCATGAGCTTGTTTAAGTCCTCTTTGCGCTGAGAGCTGTCATTTCCATTTTACTTTTGAGTAATGTGCTAAATAATATTTTGTTGAGTTACTGGTTCGTGTTTTGATTGTTGGCTATTTGTGAATCATACATAACAAATCCACAAGCTACTGCTGTTAAGGCTTTGTTGGTCATTGCTTTTGTATAAGGTTGGCATGGCTAATCTTATGAGTTAATATGTTATTAAGATGCTACTTGGTCTAGTGAGCTGTGCTAGGATGTGGGAAGCCTCTGTAACTCAGTTTATCACGATTAAACTTGGGGGGTTTTAATATATTTTTATTTCAGATTTGATGTGAGAATAGAGAAATTTTGAAAACAAAATTATTATTTTGATATAATTTTATTTAAATTTTAAAAAAACCCAAAAAACCTAACTTGAGCTTCATGATATCCAGTTAGAGAAACAGTCGCTTTTCCAAAGGGAGGACTGTGTGAGTGTTAATAATAATACTGTATTCTTGTATTGTAGCCAAGGCTGCAGTGCTGTTCTTGAAAAACAAAATTTAAAAGGTACCTTCTGAATTAAGTGACACTGCCCCTTCTTAGATGAGCAAAGCATTTGATAACTGTAAAAACACAAATGTAAAGTTTTACTGTGAAAATGAAGCAATTCTAATAGATGTTAAAATGTTTTTAAATATTAGGCATAAAATTTAGGTGTAAAAATAAAATATTTTGGACTTTTTGTGACCCTGTGGACTTCCTACAGTTAAATAACAACGGATATATTAGGTGCCCTAGATAATTTGATCAGTATGCATTAAAAGCAGATAGTGACTACTAAACTTTTTCTTGGTCTTCTGTACAATAAAACAGGAAACAATTTGGTTGGCGACATAGAGGTGGAATGCAGTACGAAAACGAAATAAGATAAAACTCCCTGTGGAGAAGCAGTCTGCATGTTACACCCTGAAGGGATGAATGCTGATACTGTGCACGAAAGGCTTCTTTAGAGAGTCTTGGAATTTCTAAATATTTATTATGGCAGTATATAATGGCTGTATTACATAATGTGTTGCTGTTTCCTGCTTTCTATATCCTGAAAATACTTGATAATTCAACCTTAAGTTTAAATACTTCTTGTAGTTTCATTAGAGTTCTGCAGATAGGAGCCTTGGAGCAATCAACACTATTGAAAAAAAATATTTAGGAACAAAAAGGAGATTAGTAGAGAACATATTCTAATGGCTAAAATACTAGGCTAAAAGTAGCAGTCCTGAGTTTTAACTCTTCCCTTGCCATTGTCTGTTGGGAAGTGAGACTAAGCTAAAGTTCTGATACTCAGGGTGGTGCAATGCACACTTCTTAAAATATTTGAAATTCATCGTATAAAGTCCTGTCTTTCCGTTGGGATTTTTTTTACTGATTTGTGGTGTATACAAATACACTGAAAATTATTTTCATTGGCTCTTGTGTTTGCAATATGCGAGCAAATTGCTGTACATCTACAAAAGCTGATTCAGAACTTTGAAGAACAAAGCCTCTGGTTTTAAGTTTTTTAAATTTTGTTTCTCATAACATCTCTTACGATTCTTGGAGAATCTTTGAGTTTTCCTTTCCTTGTTATTTGCTACTAGCAATGACATGGTAAAGTACAGGTGATGAGCTGTTAACAAAATTCCAAAGAAAATGCTCACTAGAACAACATGTAGGCAGCTCTTGGCTTATGAAAACAATATATTATGCTGGTCTTACCTAAATATTAAGATATTTTCTTAAATCTTAAAATATTTTGGAGGTGAATGTATCTTCAGAAAAGAAAGGAAAAAAAAATCCCCTTTTTCATGAATAATGAGGGATCTTGGTATCCTGAATAATTAAAACAGAAAAAACAAATCTAGACAATTGTTCCTAGAGCTGGAAAAGCTGTCACTTCCTAGAGATATGCAGTTGCAGATAAAAAATATTGGAGGTATTGTGTGAACACATTTATTAGCAGCTACTTCATGCTTCAAAATTCAAGTTTAAATTAAGCTGTGTTTTCCAATCTCATGAGCCCAGTCTGTGCCATCTGGAGGTGCAAGGAATGTTTCTGAAGTTCCTGGAGATGCTTACCATCTTCAGATAATAATGTGTGCCATCACTTTGCCACCTCTGCACTCACTACTGATCTGGCAAAGGACAAACTTACCTTTAACAAGACCCGACTTGATTTCCTGGTTTTCCACTGCCACCAAAACTCCCTTTGTCCTCCTGTTTGAAGTTCTAAATAGCAAAAATGTGTTAGGATCCTTTTGTCAGGCCATCTGGGTCTCTAGAGTACTTTTGTGAGGAGATGCTGCCTGCTGTTGCTGCCAGTGTTTTTACTGCCTTGGGATGAGAGTGCAGAGAGCAGTGTGACTGCAGCCTGAGGTTTGGAATTGGTGGCTGCCTAATACCACAGCTGGATTCAACAAATCTGTACACAAATAGATGCACAGATCCCACAAGAGGACTGACCAAGCAGGAGAAGGGACTCTGGTTTCCATTCTCCTAACCCACAGAAAAGCTACTGTGACATCAAACTTCCACAGATGAATTAACACATTTTGATTAATTATTTGGGAAGAGCGTAGCCAACTGGAAACTCTGTGGCTAGAAATACCCTTGAATACACTTCTGGTGGGGGATTTGTCTTGTTTTGTCTGGTAATAAGATTCTTATTGCTCAAAAGGTCAGTGGAACAGTTTGGTACTTGCTAGCTCGTTGCCTGGAACTTTAAGGAAGAAAACTCAAAATGTTTTTAAATCTAAAGACAGATTTTAATTGAGCAATAAGGAGCTGAATTGCAGAACTGCAGAATTACAGTACTGTAGGAGGATTCTTTTGCTTTTGTGGGTTTTGGAAATGGGTTGGTTTATTTTTAAGTGGCAAAAAAAAAAAAAAAGAAAAAAAAGAAAAGCTTAAAAACTACTGCGAAAAGTCACAGCTCCTGATTTACTCAATTTGCCCTTGTTCTAGCTATTCATAGGAGAGTGGACTGCATCTTCACTGTCTGTTCCAGTGACAATTCTGTTTTTTTGTAGACTTCTAAAAGAAGGAGTTGGTGTTATGGATCTCTGTGAATGAGAATGAGTTTGTTATGGGTTTTCCCTCGCTATGGCACCAACGTAAATGTCTATGAGCACAGCAGACAAAATGTTTGTAAGTCATCTGAGATGGATTTAGTAAAAGGATGAGCAAGCATTTTTCCATTTTATATCTGTGTGGGCAAACTGGAGGCTGTTTTAAAATTAATGCCCTAAATCCCTTGGGTATAATCTGATTACTTTCAAAATTTAATGTTGAACTGGCAGCTGGAGCTTGCTGATTCATTTCTCTCTGGGTGAATGTTGGTGTGCTTGCTGCAGAGCTACCCGAAGGACAGGGGCTTTCCCTAAGGGGGCATCCTTAGTCTCGAGGTGTTTTTGTGGAGGCCAAAAATGAGCAGCACAACCTTTCCCAAATACCTGACTTGTTACTGATCACATCTTCCACTGCATCTGAAGAGGCTTTGACAGCATCCAACCATTAGTCTGGTGTACAAGAGACAATTAGCCTGTTACTATTATCAAGGTGGTTTGGAAAAGCAGTTCCTAGATACTTGCTATAAAGCCCAACCCTTCCTTGAAGTTCAAGTGAGTAAGATCCTGATGCCAGTCTGCCAGGTGAAATTTGAATTGGTATTTATTTTTTCATGGAGCACTTTGACATCATGCTGACACAGTGGTTCCCTGATATTTGTTCCAATGGGCACTGTTTACCCTTTACCTTTTTCGCGGAGGACTGTGTGTATTTCTGCCGAGTTTCTAATTAAAAACACTTAAATGAGCTCTGGTTCTGTAGACCATTAGCTTGAGCTTGTGGATCATCAGAGACCTATAAACCAGGGTGTGAAAATCAAAGTGCTAAAGAATTAATTCAATATAGCCAAGGAGCTATATATAATAAGCAGCACCAACTGCTTTGTCGCTTGGCTTCATTTGATGAAGTTGTAGTTAGGAGCTTTTTCCATCCCACTGATTCCACTTTTTGCTGTAGCAGACAGATATTATATTACATTAGTTTGCTATCTAAACTGCAAAGCATTGAAACTTATGTTTTTCACCACTAAATGCGAAAGCTTAATTAAAAATTTTGTATTGTCCTTTGTCTTTAATCAAATATAATGACCTGTTATAATCCCTAAAGATATAAACTACCAATTAATTTTGATTATATAAATTAGGACTTCAGTTCCTCCCCTGAGCTTTCTATTTTGGCAGAAGCCATTAACACAGTTCACTCAACTGCAAAAATCAAAACAAAAATTACTTACTGTTTAAGGAGCAAGTTGGTATGAAGAAAATGATTCTCTGGGAGTAGATGAGCACATACACCTTCCTTTCATTAGAAAAATGCTTTTTTTAGGTCTTCTGGTACTACCCAGTTTGTGTCTGGTTGCCTTTTTTTTTCCTCTCTACAAATAAGCAGTAAGCTTGTAACAGTATTAGTGATCTGCTCCACAATTTACTCCAATGTTCGGCACTTTGAGTAAAACCACAACAGATGCATGGGAAAAGTAAAAACCAGCCAGCCAACCAAAAAAAAAACCCAAAAAAACACTCCCCTCCCTCTCTTGCCAAATTTTATATATGAGAAGAGGGAGTAAAGAGAACCTCTGTGTATATAAAGGGAGATGTGGGAAATTTAAAACAATTTTATGCTTGTGATTTAAAAACAAAACATCACCTTGAAATTTACTGGCGAGTTCATTCACGAAAAAATATGGCTAAGAGTACAAGAAAAGTTTCTGGCAGGTATTTTGGATCATGGCAGATGAACAAGCACATATAATCTTCTTAACAGGACAAAATGATACTGAGGCATCAGCCAAAACTGTTGTGTTTAGACAAGTATGATTTTACTATTAATACACCACATGGAATGCTGCATTAAAATTGCCTTCAATGAGCAAAGTGAGAGTTATACATGTTTAAAGATACTGTAAAGAGATTTCCATTTTAACATCTGGAAAAGAAAAAATTTGCCATATGACAAAGTGTGTTTCTTGATGGTGCTTGGAAGCTACTGCCATCCTGATTCAGTCATACGAGCACAGTTAATGCTCATCTGTTCAGGTAAACCCAGTGCTCCACCTGATGTTATCTCTTCACTCTATGGATGAGTCAATATTTCATTCCCTTGCCTGTCTTTACTTTTCCCTTAAACAGTAACTTACGTTAGCAATAGTGTTCTTCCTCTTCCATGCCTTTTGTTTCATAGGATGGAGGTGTAGGAGAGGTGAAAGGGCACGATGGGGAGAAAACCAATGTTTTCATAGCTTTTATATGGTCCTAGCCTGTCAGTGAAGTTCACATCTCACTGAGATATAATGAGAATGTTGAAGCACATATTTAGACGGTAGTAAAATGTGTGGGACAAGGTGGTTTTCACACTGTGGTATCCATAGGCTGTTGCCTCAAGGGTGATTAAAAGATGGCAGATCCACATCTGCAGAACAGTTGCAAAATAGACACTTGTCTGTTTTGAGCAGCACTTTGCTGCATTTTGAGGAGGCATTCTGTCCACTGAGGAAAGAAAGATTTCTGCTTGAGAACATGGGCCATCATTTAAATGCTACGCAAATATTTCCATGTTTGAGAGGTATTTTTCATATACACACTCAGATGCACACTGCCCACCAGCAGAGACTGCTTGTTCCTACCATACTTGGGTGGCGCTGCTTTTGGTGCAGGAGTCTTTCCTCATACCACATTTTCTTGTAGCCACATTTAAAACAGAAAATATAATGACCAGTGTTCTGCTAAGCCAGTGTTCACATCAGGGAAGTGTCCCAGTTCTGCTTTATAAGTACTCCTGCTGGGGCTGCTAGAATTTGGCCTATTCTGCATACCTTGAAGTAGTTTTTCTGGTAGTACCTATCCAGCTATGCAAATTCATGTAGTTTTAGCCATTGTTTTATTTTGTCTTTTGTACTGTGTTCTTTCTTAGAAAGCTTCTCTCAGTTTTGAAGAGTAGACATGATACTTTTCTGATTTTTTAAAATGAAAGAATCCCTTCTTTTTTTATCATGAGATTCCAGGAATTGAATGTTTAAAATGCAATAATCTGTCTCCCAATTTTTTTGTACTTACCCCCTTATTTACTCAAGAGAATTTCGTGGTGGAGTCATACACTAAAATTGGGAAAAGGTGACAAACGACCTTCTCGTTCTGAGGTGTTTCAGTAATGCTCTTTTGTAGCCTGCCATAGATAATACCCCTAATTTTTGTTAGATTGAGGTGATATTCTTCTCACTGTAGTGTTAGGGAGAAATAATGTTTTGGAAAGATCTGCTAAACTTTTAACAGATTCTCTGCATACAGCCTAACTAATTTCTCTACTACTGGAGTACATTTTTTTCATACGTTATTATACCATCTTTTAAATTGGCTGCTCTGTTCACAGGTACATGACAAATATGTTTCATTTGTTGCCAAAAATGCTAAGAATTAAGTTTTAATCTCTTGAAGTATGTTTTTAATTCCCTCTTCTATGCAAAAAACACCTGTCAAGTTTCTCAAAAAAAGCTGAGACCAGCTGAAAAGGTGTGTCCTTGACAGAAAAATTTTGAGAGCTTTTATTGACATGAAAAAATTAACTGTAGTGGCAGCTCTGGTCCTAACTAAACTTTATCTAACAGCAATTTGTATTACAAGTAAAGTAAGTCTTTAAAAAAATGAATTTTCATTTGACTGTATTATCATATCATACCTTTCAGCTGACTTCCATTAGCATGCTGAGATTGTTGTTTGTGTTTTCCAGTTATAAATTTAGTCCTACAAGCATAGTGTAAGATAGTTTATGGTCTCGGAATCCTGACGTAGGAAGCATTAACCTCTCTAGACAAAGAGAAGGATGAAGGCAGACATGTGCTTGTTTTGACAGTCACAGCCACTAAGTAATGAAATTCTTTCTTTAATGAAACTAGACTTCTTGACATCTTCAATGTTATAATATGTCTGTAACTGAAAAATGTTTCCTTTTTCTTAATTCACTTTCAAGGAAGAAAGCAAGAGAACTTAAGAGAAAAGTTACATTAAAACTTGTCATAGGCTGGTTAGCTGCTTCCATTTTCTGATCCTTTATGTAAGTTAGCCTTTAATTATGGACAGTCTCATGCAGTTGAACATCATGAATCTAACTTAAAAATGAAATACAAACTTTGCAAATGAGAAGCATACAAAATTGGGGGTGTGGGAGAAATCACAACTATAACTGAATAAAACTTTGAAGACTCTTAGTTACATTTTTCTAATGAGCTTTTAGGATGTCTGCCATAAGTTGGAATTTTAAGAAAATTCATAAAACTGAGGGGGATTTGATAGTAAATAACTCTTCCTGGAAGTAAACAGAATGATATTCTGAAACCAAGTAAGAACAGTCTCATCTGTACCTGATGTAATATACATGTTCCTGAAATTTTTGTACCCCTTGATTGCTTCTTTGAGAACTTATAGGTAAATTGTGCTACCAAAGATGGTGCAAAATTTCTGCATGGTGTAGCAGAAATAAGTTTATTCACCATGGATGGGAGTGGGAGATGGCTTTATCTCCTGCTGGAGCCAGGAAAGGCTGCTGCCTCATCCAGACCTCTCCCCGCAGGGCTGTAGCAGCCCACTTGGCTCTCCAGCTGTCTGACAACACAGTGTATGTGCAGGAATACCCTCCTGGGGAGTCTTTTTGCTGCTCCCCACAATCTGCAACTTTAGGCTGCTGCTGCCTGTGCCTAAAGCCAGCCCTGGTTCTGCCCCACTGGGATACCACAGAGCCTGAATGCAGCTGGAGGTGTTTGGAGAGAGGCCTCCCAGGGAATCCAGGGATGCAGCAGAGGTTTTTTTCATGAATCCTGCATGCGTGTGCCATGTGCATAAGTTAACAGCAGGAGCTGCAGGTGGGAGCTGTATTCATTTTCTTTGTGCACTGACAGCCTAATATAAACATTGTGGTGTAAAACCACAACTGTTAGCTTATATTCCAAGATCAGTGAGCCTCTGATAGTAAAAGTACATAAAGAGAACCAATAAAATCTTGGAAAGGCTCATATAAAATATTAAAAAGACAGCCAGTGAACAGTTTGGTTTTTCACCTAGCTGAGGTAGTTCGGTGTTTACTTGCCAGCTTTTCTCCTTGTTTTTTAGAAGGTCTTTGTGAGATGGAGGAAAGTAGATTAAACTTGGTGGTGAGAGAGAAGCAAAGTGAAAATTTTGTTCTCTTCAGCAACTTTTTTTTTTCCAGATATTTCAATCTGTTTTCATTTGCAAAATCCTGATGGAATGATCTTGAAAGAATTATGCCTGTTGTTCTTGGCATTTTGCGATCTTACTCCATGCGGTGTGAAGAACCTGCTGCTTCTCCCAAAAAATATGAAATAGAATGGAGATTTATCTTGGCTGTGCTCCAGTGTCATTCCTTAAACCTTATATGAGCTCTCCCCTTTTTCCTCTGATTTCCCTCCCTTCCCTCCCACCATGCTCCTTTGTAATGACCTTTGCAGGGTCAGGGATTTCACTTTCTCCCTCCTTTTTGCATGCAGTGAATATGTGGCTCCATGTAAATACAGAAAGATTAACATGCTTCAAAATGGCAGTTTGAAAGTATGTTTTACACTATGCTGCCAACTACTCTGCCTTCTGACTCAGCCAGAGTCTCAGTGTGTTATTGCTTTTTGGGGGTTTGTTTGTCTTTTTCTTTTTTTT